>BLKR01003370.1:0-139160 GCA_011170035.1 Teleogryllus occipitalis
TATATATATATATATATATATATATATATATATATATATATATATATATATATACACACACACACATCGACCTGTCGATTGGCGAGAGGCGGCGTGACGCACCTGCCGGGACGTACGCGTGGAGGGGGATGGCGTCGGCGCGGGGCTCCACGAGCTGCAGCAGCGCCGTGAGGCCGTTGAGGCAGGCCAGCGTCCGCCCCTGCGCCAGCAGCGCCCCGCCCACCACCACGGCCTCCAGCGCCAGCTGCGTCGAGAACACCGCCACCGACAGGCAGTTGTTGTCGATGTTACACGAGCGACGGCCCAGCCGCGGCACCACCTGCGCACACCACAAAGGATACAAATACTCTCATAAAATTGAGACGTAGTCTCATCATATTTATGTATTGAGTGAAGGGTTTTTTTTTTTTTTTTTTTTTTTTTTTTTTTTTTTTTTTTTTTTTTTTGCGAACATATCAAGACCAATATGCCGTAAGTAGACGTTGAATTTTTAACCAAATGCCTACATTACACTTTTGATATATACCCTCGAAACTGAATATGAACTGCCTATCAAGGACTAATATTTGGAGAGTCAAATTCTTATTTTGCCACTATGTCCTGAAATACACCTATCCATCCTACAAAGGTTTCAAAATACTGTTTAGTTTGATAATAACTGAAAGTGCAAATAATAAATTTATAGTCGCACCTGGACAGAAAGTCTGACTAATTCTGAAATCTTTATTAAATAAAAATCACGAATTATCGAGGTTGATTTCTTCTTCAAAAAGTAAGACTCTAATTGAATTACAATATACAAAATTGTTATATCTAACAAAATTTGAATGTGAGGGTTTTTTCGTATATTGATAGTTAGTGTGTAGACCTAATACTCTGCTATGTCTAGTAGTATCTCAAGAACTCCATCTGTAGATCCAGTAAATCTAGACGACGCGTTTAACGACAGGTTGCCAGATAGGCGCGGTCGAAAGGGGCTGCAGGAGTCTGGATGAACTTGTTGCCGCTTAGCGGGCTACGCTGGTCATGCGAAGAACACAATCCGCCGCTGTCAGCAACAATTGATATAGGAAGGCACGCATACACGACAGGCAGAATCTGGACAATCACCACGCACCGCAAGGATGATTGAACAATGAATTGCCGGCGCAATGGTCTGCGCAAACAGATCCAACTTTCAACAACATGAGACATTTAGCAAGCTGGACAGCCTTCACTTGTCACATCCTTTACGTGCCATACCCATTGGCAGACTGGTGTACGCCGTAGGGCACGCCAAACGCCGACCCTTAAGACATCTGCCACACACTCTCCACCTGTCACTACAGACTTGTCACAGTACAGTATTGATAATTTGACGACTTTTTGAAGTCGTCTTTTTGAAAATATTTTTCCTTCCACTCCTTTCCTCATGGCCATTTTTCCTCCTTAATTCAGGATACAGTAAAAGCTAATCATAGTACTGCTGATACAAGATTTAAAATTAGAAAAAATTCTAGCAATATCTAAAGTACACTTTGTTACTATACATGTAATAGATTTCTTAATGTAAAATGAGAAACTTTTATTGAAAACTACAGCTTATATATCTTTCTCAAACCATGATGTATGTCTCTTTTATTATTCTTTCTTACTATTATTGTTACAAAGAAAATCAGCACTGTCACAGCATTATTTTACTGGCACTTTCTGTATTTTATAACATAAGATCTCCTTTTGTAATTGCCATTACCTAATGATTAATGTGGTAATTTTCCATGCTTTTGTTTCAGATTATGTATTGTATACGTTCTCAAGTACTATCTGTTGTTACGTAATTGTAATGTTGTATGTAATCGTTATATGCACTATGCTTTCCCTTATGATGACCTCTTAATCTTTTCATTATCATTTCTTTATTCTCTCCTCTTGTCCGCATCCATTTTCTTTTTCTTTTCATTTTCTTTTGTTTTTCGTTCTCAACTTTGATATTTTTTGTTCTCAATGTTCGATCTTAAGCCACCATCATCATTGAGGGTTTTTTTTTGGGTTCACTCAATCGCTTAAGGCGTATGCCGGGATGGTCCTTCATATTGCATCACAGAAGTAAATATAAATTATACCCTTCTTTTTTATTTATTGTTCACAGTTGAAGCATATCGGTTAATGACAACTGACATTTTGGGAGAAATTAGAATTATTGATTCTAAGTGTAATAAGTATTACCTTTTTTATCTCAGTTTTAATAATGTTCCTTGCATCATGACTTTCCATTTTGCCATCTTTCAAGCATAAGCAAAAATGACAATAAATTCATTTGGCTCGCATAGGTGGTAGGTGGTAGTCTCAAATTGATTTTTTTTCTGTGACATGAAATATCAGTTAATATTAATTACGTCACAACGCCTCAACTGTCATTTTTACAACTGTAAATTCATTAAAATAGTTAGGCGGAAGAGCAGGTCTTTAGGGATGAGCCTCTCCACGGATAAAGACAATTTATTATTATTATTATTATTATTATTATTATTATTATTATTATTATTATTATTATATAGCATTCACAGAGATCAAATAAACATGTTCTCTCATAGCAGGTAAAACATCGTCGTCAGTTTTTGAAATGAATTATAATTATGCTTATTCATTATACTTCACTTAACCAGCGGAGTCTTTGTAGTGTGGAATCCATGAATATAAAATGAATATCATTAGCGATAAATTTTACAAACTACTCCGAGAAACAAAACATTAAAAAATATTGCTTTCAGTCATTCTCCAATATACCGTGTATTGTGACAGCACTTTATATAATGAATCATATTGTCTTTGCCATTAAAAAAAGAAGAAGATAGTGCTCATTTCGATAGGTCACGCGTGCAGTAAAACAATGCTTCACGCGTAGTTTTCATATATTTAATATTAGTTAAAAATAAGCAAGAGATTAATTTGTAATAACGCGGGAAATAAAACTCTGTTTTCTGACAATTCTTTGATGTAAAAATATTTCAAAGTATTTTCATATATGATATATTTTCACTACTTATAGAATATATACTGCATCAGAATATACTGATCTTGTCAATTCCTCTCATCAAAATATGTATGTATTTGGAGTTATTAGGTCGGTAGTCCGACATCGCCGGCCAGCTACCGGTGTTCCCCATGCCTGGGCCAAGTTAAATTCCCATGCTTGGGGGTAAGAGCGACATGAGGCGAACATGTATTCTCTTCACCGTAACTAGCAAGATCCGCCTGCTTGAGCTTTTCTTCGTCACACAGCTATAGAAACTGGGACGATTATAAAGGAAAGCTACAACTCTATTTTTGCCTCGACAGGAAATCGAACCCGGGACAACACAGGAAGCTAGTATGCTGCCCATGAACCATCCCGTAGGCTTCTCATTAAAATAATCTACTAAAATATTCTTCGCAAGACAGTTTACACGCCGATAAAAACTCGGCTCACGAGGAACCAATGGAATGAATAATTCCCACTTCCCGAGTTTTTAATTCCTCTCACGCCAAATAAGCGAATTTGCATTCCATATCTTGCGAGAGTCCAACGACAATCAGGGAGGCATATGCAGGAAGTATAACACATTACAAACTCCATTGAAAAAGATGGAGGGAAAATTCTATACCAGAGACTCATAAGGAGTGACACTTTATAGGTAATGGTCACCTTTTTCGTTAATAATATATGACTCTGAGTAAACGATCTACATGATTATCGTGCTGCTCGAATGTGGCTTGTGTGCTTTCGGACTTATATTGCAATTAAGAGTGCATTAAAGGGAACGTAATTATCTTCTTTTATCGAGTAGTCAATTACAGAACAAAAAATATGGCTTTCTCTTTCAGTTGAAACGGAATTTCCCAATCGACGGTTATTACATTCCGTGATGAATTTTCAGAGAGTGGAGTGTGATGTTACAGCTTTCATCTCGCAAAGCTTTGCCCTTTGATTTCTAAAAATCATGATCTTGACAGTTTCAATTGCGGCGAATCGAAGCGTTGCATTTCACGTTTACAATCACCATGCAAAACGCAAGCAAATGCATCGTATGTCAACCGTTTCCGAGTGACAGAGGTGTAAAAACATGTTTATGATTGTGCAACGCTGGAATACGATTCATCAGTTATATCAATTCCCTCGGTTCTATTTTCGATGCTGAAAGAAACGATGCTATCTCTACATAGACATCTCAACTAGTGGTACAAAGGGAACCGAGAGAAAGAAAATGATGAGGAGATGAGCTAACATTCATAGAGACAGCAAGTAGGAGGAATGTAAATAATCTAGAGAGATTATTTAGAAATTAATTCTTGAAAGCGATTATTTTATGAGTTTGTTCGATCTTTTGAAGTACCGACAGTAATATGAACCAGGGATATCAACTTAGTGGAGCTAAACAATTACATCATTTCTGGCTTTAATTGTAGAGGATTCTACGAATTGTAACTCAATTGTAATACTATAATATATCAACTTCTATTCAACTAACACTTTGGTCATCACTTGTTAAACTCCGAACGAAAACGAAGCGCGAGAAATTTGAAAAAAAATCAACACACAACTATACGTTTTTGAAAATTTTAAAATTTAAATGAAAATGACTTTCTACTATTGAATTCAAAGTATTATGCTTAATGTTTACAAAAAATGAAAATAAAAATATTTCGCCGGTTTAGGATTTGAATTCCAGTGCTGAGTTTCTCGAGGCAAAAATCGCCCTGTAAGTTATAAATTTTTGTGCTATACGCGTTTTGTTCAAATGCTAATGAATTCTTAAAAATATGAAAAATTGTGGTACCATTTTCTATTCGTAACATTTAATCACGATATAACTAAAATTACGTGGAAACTATTAATATTTAAAAAATCTCTTGGTAATATCTTTAAATCATGAAATAATTTAAACGTATTACATTGAGAAATAGATTTCATTATGAAATAAATTTCTCTTTATAGTAATATAGCTGCAAGAAAATGTTGAAAAATGTATCCAATTTCATTAATTCCAGAAATTATAATGAAAGGGAGAAGACATATCATTACTGTACTGCTCTCCTTACACCAGGGAAGAGGGGAGCCATTTATACTAATGGTCGGAAAGATTTTATCTAATTTGTTGATGGCATTGCGAGAGCCTATCAATAAACTTTGGGACTTATTTGGGTTTAATAAAAGTCCTAGTGCTGCGGTTCATTTATTGAGAGCATTTAGGTTTTCGTTTATTTTCTGAACTACAGAGTTTAACTCCAACGGGTATCCGCTAATATATAGTTGAAGGTCATCTGCGTACATTTTACGGCGACAGTATTTAAGACATTGTCCTACGTCATTTACGTAAATTGAGAATGCTAAGGATCCTATAACTGTTCCCTGTGCAATGCCCCGGGCGGTTCGGATGGCACTGGATCGCTTTTCACCTGCTACTACGACTTGACGATTTGAAAGATATTGTGAGAACCACCGTACCGTGGGTTTAGCGAAGTGCAATTTTTTCATTTTCTCTAGCATGATATCATGATCGATCGAGTCACATGCTTTACTTAAATCTAAGAGAATAAGATCACTAATCAATCTATCCAATCTCTAAACCGTGAGATCCGACAGTGCCCGTTGGCCCGTGAGTCACATGCGGCTATGTGTGTACCAAAGACATTGAATTATTACACGTGTGTACAAAGCTGCAATGAGTCCATGTATCTCAGTGGTGCGAATGAGAGAAAGACTGATGCATGCGTGCCTCAGGGTGCATTCGTGCATTAGGGTGTCAAAGTGCAGTTCTAAAACTGAGAGCAAGGGACATAAGGGAATCCAAACGGCTTGCGAAGTTGAAAATTACCTGCAGAATTCTTTCAAAATTTCTCATACTTACATTAACTGATTTTGCATTTAAGAACACTCATTGATCTTCACCTCAAAAATCTCATCTATCAATAGTTCACTATGTTCTCATACTCACAAGCTTGTTTGCGTGAGACAATGAAACGACAAAAGTTTTCGATTGATCGAGTTATTGCAAATCACGCAACAAATCAAATTAATGAAGAAATTATGGCAAATAAACTTCCATTATATTAAAGACATTAACATTTTGTGCATATAGAATGACTTAGAATAAATGTTACAAGATTGTAGGGCATGTAGAGGGGCCACAAATAATCTCTTTCTGCCAGTGATCGTATAGTGGTATATTCGGAGTTATTTGATATTTTCTCTCATTTATTAAGCAATTCTTTATCCAACCGGTCACGTTCTTGTGCTGTCGAGGACAAATGACATGTGTAAATGCTTATGTTGCGATTTCTCAGTATAATTTCAATAGCAAAAAGTGGTCACTTTTTACATGCTCTCTAAGTTTCTACAAGCTTCTCTATATGCTCTACAAATTTCTAACATTTAGTTTGGAACACCTGTATTCTATAAAATCGGCAAATAAGAGATATTGATAACACTCATTGGGCTCACTAGCTTTTATTTAAAGAAAAAAAATCACAAAATTTGGTTGAGTAGAAAAATCTAACGACTTTCTTAACAAAATCCCTTATAGGAGATGTTCACGGTCAGGGCTCGGATTCTGATGACATTCCACCTTTCAATTGGCGCATTCTAGACATAATTAAGGTGTAAATGAATGTTTATCATGACATATAGGTGATGGCAATGTACAGTTACTGGGTCACTTTTGTCACTTTTTGGCATTTTTAAAACTATAGGTATTTTTTTTACATTTGCGCCATTTTTGTCATTTTTACGCATTCTATTTTTTCGTGCTTTATGTTAGTGTAAGTTTCATGAATTTACAATAACCCACTAAAACAGTTTTTATTGCATAATCAATTCATGACGAAATTCATTACTTCAGTGCACTCTGTTTTTCGAACTCTCAAAATTACACGGTTCTTCGGTAACTTGCCGGAGGATGTGATCGGAACTAAGGATTGCATTTCCTCCTAAAATAAAGACTTTATATTAAATAAAACTTTATATCAATAAATTTTAGTTAAAATTGTAAAATTGATTGAATAAATAAACATTTTCATACAAATTTCTGAGTATTTTTTTAAAAATTATGTAATTTCCCCCTCATTTTTAAGTCATTTTTATAGGACATTTCCCCTCTTTTGAAGCGAATTCATAGGTAATTTTCCTCTTGTTTGTAATTCGTTTTGTAGGTCATTTTCCTCTTATTTTTAAGTCATTTATAGGTCATTTTCCTCTTGTTTTTAGATCATTTTATAGGTCATTTTTCTCTGATTTTTAGGTCATTTTAAAGATCATTTTCCTGTAATTTTTAATTCATTTTATAGGTCATTTTCAAAGCATCATTATGTCATCCGAGTCCGAGCCCTGATGACGACTTGGTCTGACCTGCTGGAAGGTGGCGACGGCGGTGTAGAGGGAGAAGGCGACGTGCGCGGCGAGGCACAGCAGGCCGCGCACCGAGCGCTGGAAGCGGCTGCCGTCGCGGCACGCGGGTAGCACGCCCACGCACAGCGCCGCGTAGTAGGCGGGCAGCAGCACGCGCCACCCCATGGCCCCGCCCGCGCGCCTGCGCACACGCCGCAACAACACACCGCAATAAACGTAAGCCTCCGCGCTTCGACTCCGTGTCTTCTTGGCTCTCCGGCGGAGAGGCCGACGTTTCGCCTGTCATGTCGCAGGCGTCCTCGGGGCCGTGAGGAAATCACTCTTCTTGGCTGTCCGGGTGACGCCGCGTCGTTGGCTGAGAGGTTGACGTTCAACCTGTCATGTCGCAGACCGTGACTGCTTCAGCCCTGAGGACGCCTGTGACATGACAGGCGAAACTTCGGCCTCTCAATCAACGACCCGGCGTCATCCGGACAGCCAAGAAGAGTGATTTCCTCACTGCAGACATCCGGACAGCCAAGGGGAGTGATTTCCTCACATCGGCTTCTCAGCCAACGACGCGGCGTCACCCGGACAGCCAAGAAGACAAGAACAGAGAATTTCCTGCGTAGCGATAAGAGGCTCCCATTCTCCCCCGACAGGGCTATGTGTGATTTTGAGATCCTTACGTCGGTTGTTTGATTAGTGTTTCCGGGGTTGATTCATTTATTAGTACTTCTCAATGCCGCTCCAGCGCCGCACAGGCCGAGCGAGACAACTGGTTAAGCATTGATACTTGGCCGTATGAAGACGCTACGTATTCTAGGTAGACGCCATCGTTTGCTAAGTTTGTTTTTGATTGATTAGTGATTCGCGGCGCGTTAATGCTAAGTTCGTTAGTCCCTAAGGGTGATGCACGTTTTTACCTCGGGATGTGGCAGTGATCTTCCTCCGCTGGATGATAAGATCCGACGCCGAACTACACGTCGTCTTGCGGAGATTTTCCACTACAGGGTATCTCCCACCAGCGGGTCCCGCCCCAGGCGGGACGAGCTCTAAGCTCCCGACTGGTCTCCCGACATGTGTGGCAGTTTGGTGCATAAGTTTAAATATGTGTAAGTAAAGGGTGAGTGTAGGTGAAGGAAGAGGAAGGAAAAATCTTGCGCAGTCCGTAACCCGTATGTCAGGGTACTGCTCCGGCATTCTCCGGATGTTAATCGGAGAAACCACGGAAAACTACCGATCAATGTAGTCGATCGCTAGAATTCTCCTCCAATGAGCGCATGAATTCGATCTAGATATCTAGCTAGTGTCAAAAATTCTGCCACCATGGGGACTACAACACTTGGACCTCCAGATGTGAGGCACTGCAGAGACACCAATTATGCCCTGGGCCTACTAAGTCGGTCATTAAATCGGCTGAGATGACTGAGAACAAGAGATGTCACTTCATGAGATGTCGTTTCTGACCAGGAGGTTCTAGAGTTCGAGACCCGATGGTGGCACGTTTTTTTCTCCCCCTGCCTCACTCGCCCTGCCTCTCTCCCCCTGTCTCTCCCCCGTCTCTCTCCCCCTGTCACCCTCCCTCTCTCTCTCTCACTCACACACACACACACACACACACACACACACACACACACACACACATACACATACACACACATTGGTGTGAAGAGAAAAATCACGAAAATTAACCAATATCTTCGAATTTCACTAATCCTTCAAACCATATAAAGTAATTACTTGCATAAAAAAGTAATTTACGCCTTCCCTGAACAACTTGTACAGCAGTAAGCAACACAAATAACCATGCTGAACTGTTACGAAAGCTTGTTAATTTGATCAAGGCTTTTAAATATTAAAAACTATTGCACTATTGCTATATCACACGTCAACACGAGAACGCCTAAAATCGTTTGGGCACAGCAATACGGCGGAACGTTGCTTCAGGTGGCTTCACGTTTGTGACGTCATGCCAACTCTGAATTCCTAGCTCCATGGTGTACACAATCCAGGCAGCTCAAACTGCCGTTTCCAGGCAAGAATTTTTGAACTATGGAGAAATTTGCAGAGCTCTTCAGTTTGGCATGAGATGAATATGAGTTGGACAGTCAACCGGAATCACAGTGTTAAGGGAAAATAAACAACGCATGCATTATAAAAAGGAAGAAATAGAATTCATTGTTTTATGCAAATAAAGAAACCAAAGTAAATTCAAGAGAAGAAAAATAAATTTCAAGCGGATGCAAAAAAAGGTGAATTGACACTTCACATTCACCTAGCGAGCCCGGCTCGCTGCTCTGACCGGTAGTTTTCTAGGTTTCTCCGATCAACAACAGGCAAATGCCGAAGTAGTTCCCTAACAAACGGATCACGGACAGAGAGCAATCTTTCCATCTTCATCCGTGTTCTATCCTCTCCCCTTACACTTACATGCACTACACTTCCACATACGTCGGGAGACTACCATCGAATTTCACTACGTCCTTCAAACCATATAAAGTAACAGGCACATACTTCCAGGAGCTTAGATCTTTTCCCACCTGGGGCGATGCCCCACTGAGGGAGATACCTGGAGAGGGAATCTCCCGAACAAGCCGACGTGTGGGTCGGCGCTGGAACTCACCATCCAGTTGGAGAGGAACACCGCCACCTCCCTCAATAGAAACAATCACTACACTAAGAAGACCAATAACAATAGCGGTTGAGGTGCCTGGTAAGATAATTGAATCCACCAATCAACCTGGCGAGCCGCCATTGAAGCGCATTCACAAGTGTTAGCCACGCCCCTCACAGGCGCATGTAGCGCGCCAGCACCTTCGGCGGTCGCTGACGCCGCCGCCCCAACAGGACGAGCCCCCAGCACGCGACTGGCAGCGGCGCCGCCGCCGCCTCGCCTACCAGGGGGGCTCGACCTTCCAGATACCATCGCCTCCGGTGCGATACGCCACTCGCCGCTGCCAATCGATGAATCGATCGACTCCAGGGATAACTGAGATACGTTGCTCGGAAGTACTCCAATCGATCTGCCAAAGGCACCGCGCTCGACTCCGTTCAGGGTCTTTCAAAAAGGTTGCGATACGTTGATAACAGCTTTTGCTGTTGTTGTCGTTGTGTTTTTTGGTTCTTTTTTTGTTTGTTTTTTTGAGGGCTCAGATCAAAATGATATAGGAAAGTGGATGAAATTTTACATCATGCAATGTGTGCTTGTTTTCGGTTTCAGAGAATATTAATCATCTGATCGGAATTTGATTATGAAGTAGATGACGCTAGCAGAGTACAATATCAAAGTACAAATCTTTACCTATTTCCTTTCTCATTATATTGAGTAAACAATTATTAATTTGTTTTGGTTATAAAATTTTATCGATATCACGTTCAAGGTTTAGTTCAGAATAACACAATTATATTTCCGTTCCGTTAAGTTTCAGAACCTTGTGTATACACACACCCACACACACATATTTATAAGATTACAGCTCTCGAATCACATTTATTCATCTACACTCAAGCAAATAAAAACAAAAGATTAATAGAACGCCATAAAACATTTATTATACGTGAACAACAAATAAAGATTGAGTGAAAAAATGCACTCAGAATCCTACCGGATTTTTTTACTCTTGTTCAAGCAGCATTGTTTAAATATGTATTTACTTCTCTTGGCAAGTATTCTCTCTGATAAAGTCGGAGAGACTTATTGCGGATTTTTCCAAGAACTTTTTACGCGACGCAAGCTCGAATGTTAACATTTACGCAGTGTTCTCTAACACGAGCTTATGAAACATTTTTCTCTCATACGAAGAATAAATACATGGAAAATAACTATGAGCTATTAAATCGCGTCCACATGCGAGTAATTTCGCTACTAAATGAATGCTTTATAACACCGAGTAAATAAAACTAACAAAAAAAACAAAACAAATCAGGCTGTGTTGCCGCCGTTTCAGGGCTGGTTTGCCAAGTGCTGGTGTGCCAAGGTCTGAGGAAGACCACGAAAAGCTAGTCGAAACGTCGGCAAAACAGCCTTCGACGCGGCGTCACCCGGACAGCCAAAATGACACATGACTCCGGCCGCGGAAACCTACGACTACACAAATACAAATCACTTCTCAGTCGAACAATTCTTCTATGAATTTGAAATTTAGTTAATATTTTTAGAACTAGGCTTCCCATATTTTTATAGCTTGTATTATTACCTCGCCATTTCGGGCAACGTTTCAATAGCTATTCTAAAAACACATTTTTATCCTATAGATGAGAGAATTGAATTTCACGTCGACTATCTACTAATCAATTTTGTATATTTTCCGCCTAAAGAAACTAGAGGAGGCTCAGCAGCACATACTTCCTCGTATTATTGTCAATTATTATTTGTATTATCTAACCACCGGGAGCGGTGGCTCAGTGCATCAACTGATGTCACTGCAGCGCCTCTGACCGGGAGGTCCTAGGTTCGAGTCCTGACTGTGGCAGGATTTTCGACACAAGCTTTTCAGCTAGGTCGAATTTAGTCGCTGTCTGGAGGAGAATTCTAAAGGCCGGCTGCTCTGGTCGGTAGTTTTCCGTGGTTTCTCCGATCAACACCAGGTGAATGCCGGAGCAGTACCCTACCAAAAGGGCCACGGACCGCGCGCGATCTTTCCTTCCTCTTCCTTATCCTATCCTCTCCCCTTACACTAACATGCTCTACACTACCGTATATTACAGGAGACCGGTCGAGAACTTGAAGCTTGTCCCGACTGGGGCTGTGCCCTATGGTGGGAGAGTCCTGGTTAGGGGGAAACTCCACTAGCTGACGGTAGGTCGGCGTCGGATCTCGCCATCCAGTAGGGGAAGATCACCCCCATCTCCCGAAACAAACATGTACTACACTAACGGGACTAATGACCAAAGCAGTTGACGCGTCCGGAAACACGAAAAAATCAATCAATCAATTATCTCACCGGATGAGTTTAGCTCAGAGCCAGCATTGTCACTACCTCTGCAGCGACCCGAGGCGGGAGGTCCTAGGCCAGGCACGTCAAGATGGCGGGCAAGGTAACAAACTGAATAGAACTCGCGGGCATTCCGTCAAGAGAAATTGGCGCGAGATTTAAAAGTAAGGGTTGTACCAGTGGTTGTAAGCCCTGGCCCACGACCGTCTTTGGGAGAAGTTACTTGACAGTTATTGTCACAAATTTAGCTATATTAATTCCTATTTTCTCTTTAAGGCAAAGAAACGATCAATTAAAATAAAATAATGCATCAGTCCGATTTCAAATTCTCAATTGAGAGTAAATTTTAAAAAAATGTTACTACGTTCATGTTAGAAGGTTTAAAGACAAATAGTCTTATCTGTTAAAAGCGCTGTCCGTTCGTAAGCGAGAACTGTTAACTTATATAGACTTGTTAATTGATTTTACAACATTGATAAATAGAATATATAATTGAATTATGAAATAACACAACACGAAACGAAAACAAGGAAAGAATTCGCCATTCAAACATATTAATGTTAACGTATTAGCAAAGATGTTTATGCAAAACTTGAAACAGTAATAAGTAGTGAAGAATATAAACATAATACAATTCTCGGTTATTTGATAGAAAAAATCCGACAAATGTTTTTGTGTGGTGCCACTATTCATCACCTTGCGCAGCTCCAGCTTGCGCATGTTTTGGATTTTAAAGGGAAACGAGAGCAAACTCAGAGGAAGTTGCCCGAGCTCATAGAAGCGCCGGACTCCCCAGACGAGCAAGTAGTTCGAGAGGGCGCGGTTTGACGTGAGTGTCCTAGTGTTTGCGTCCTGGCGAAGGCGAATTTTCGACACTAGCTAAATAGCTTTGTGGAATTAGACTGCTGCCAGGAAGAGAATTCTAGCGACTAGCTGTTCTGATTTCTATGATTTTGTCGATAAATACTAGACGAATTCCTGAGCAGTACTCCAACAAACGTGATATGAACCGTGCGCGATCTTTCCTTTCTCATTCTTGAACAATTCTTATCATACTTACACTTACATGAACTACTCGACCACACACGACGGAAGATCAGTCAGGAGCGTCCAGTTTGTTCCGGATGGGGCGGTACCCCGCTAGAGGAGGTACTTGGAGGGGGGAGGAAACGCCCCGCAAGAATATGTGAAGGTTGGGGCCGGATCTCACCATCCAGCCATAGCCACCACCTCCAGTCATAAAAAATATTCATTACACTAACGGACTTAATGTTCATAGAATTTCGCGTAGCTGGAAATAATCAATAAATAAATTAATTGGTATTATAACACTGCAAGTTCTGACCATCCTAAGACATCATTTGAAAAATTCGTAATGAAATCAATTGATTGATTGTTAGTGATTTCGGGCGCATCAACTACTAGGGTCATGGTCTCTACTAGTCTCGTAAGTGTAGTGCATGTTTTTTATCGGGAGGTGGCGGTGGTATTTCTCCCACTGGATAACGAGATCTGGCATCGATCTATCGTCGGCTAGCGGGGTTTTTCCTAACCAGGTGACTCCCACCAGCAGGGCACCGCCCCAGGCGGGACAAACTCTTAGCTCCCGGCCGGTCTCCCGGTATGTGTGGTAGTGTAATGCATGTTAGTGTAGATGTGTGTGTAAGGGGAGAGGATAGGACAAGGAAGAGGAAGTCAGTATTTAAGTCAGGGCATTGTATCTGCAGATGAACTACAGTGATAGGTGTCCTATATATCGTTGCATGATGCAGACAACCATTGCCTAGGTTAATTAATTTAGATAATCGTCACTGACTTCACTTGAATTTTTGTACCTGCAATATTTTCATTAAGTTTTTAACCTATTTTTATATTAGTGAATTTTCTTTTCATATCTTTTTATCTGATAGCTCGTTCCTTCTAACATAAGTGAATTAACATCATTCTTAAATTCAGAAACAATTTGCATGGAAAGTGAATGTGTTTTTAATTTTTCAAATAGACATTTTAGATGAAGTACGATTAAGGGGTACCTATTTTTTATCTAAATTCTCTGCTTCATCAACATCTTTTTTTCTACTCTGGACCTTTTTCTACCTTTTTTTCACTTTGGCAATCTCTGAATGATTGTTTTCCATATCATTGGTTTTAATTATTTTCTAGTTCATTAGATGTTTCAGATATTGACGTTGACAGTGTAGAAAGAGGGTGTATATTGTTATTTATTGTCTCTTTTCTAGAGCGAATATTTTTATTTTGTTTGGCATTCAGTGTTGGGAAATTGTTTACCAAGAGCTAAATTTTATCTGGTCCCTCAACTTTTTTTAGGATAGTTTTCTGCTACATAGTTTTAGGACAGTTTTCAGCTTTAAATTTAAATGGACGTGAATCTGTTAGTTCAATGCAAATTTCATACCCCTTTACCGTTTCGCTACGACTTCTAAATACATCTTTGACACGTATCAGAGCTTGGAACAACGCATTCTTCTGATCAACATTCAGTTTATTTTCCTCCATAATTTTCCTCCTAATTTCCTCCTCTATTTCCTTTTCTTCCTTCAGGCTATACATTTCGATTTCTGCGAATTCTTCCGATTCGTCTCCCTCATCTTCATGTGCATTTCGCGCCTCCTCTTCTCCATCTTCATTCTCCCATACATTTTCGCCGTTGATCAAAACTTGCGTTTCTCCTACGTCGATAATAGCGCCATGTTCCGTCAAAAAGTCTACTCCGATAATTAATGGATAAATCAACTTCCTCACAACTAAACAGTTTACGTCGTAAACTCTTCCTTTTATCATCACTTCTATTAATACTTGTTTCTTCATTGGGTGTGATTTTCGCCCCCATGCGTCTACCATTCGAGTATTGTTGGTTGGTAACTAAAATGTTTACATTATTTCTTAACAGCTCGTCATACAACTCTTCCGCTAGCAGAGATTTGATCGAACCGTTGTCTACTAATGCTTTGCTACGCACACCACCACAACTGATTTCAATTACGGGACATTTCTCCCCCTTTCTTGGCTTCCAGCTTTCCCACAAATTTTTGCCTTCATTCGTGATTCGGTTCTCCGTTACAGGGATCGCATGGTTGGCGTAATATATGTTCGACTTGGGACCCCTCATCAACTCGAACTATGGTTGTTTCCCGGACAGATTCGACCTGCAGCGTCGCGCTCGCTTCTCGGACTTCGCGACCGTGCTCGGTGGGAATCGTGTACATTTCTGCGTTCGCTCGCTCCCCCGTCGGCACCGCGGTGACCTATTCTCCTCTTTTCGTGACCTCCCGGAAAAACATTATTCGCTCGTTCGGGCGTCAGACTTCGAAAAGCTGTGGGTAGATGGCGCGTTTACAAGCCATCGCTCCGCCGCGTACCTTACTCCTCTCTGTTCGTGGGCTTCTTTTCGTAGCTGATGGTAGCGTTATGGGGTTGTCTACTCCCATGACGTCACAATATATGTATAAACTTTTTATATAAATATAAAGAAACCTTTCTTTATAATTGCGCGTATGGGAGGCGCGTACGAAGACCTACAGGTTACACAATGTGGCAATTGATTGAAAGAATTGGAATGATATAAAAAATTCCACAAAAAGAATATACATTAGTACATGTTTTTTATTTTATTTTATTTAGATTTGTTTTATTATTTTCAGTTATAAAGTAAATGAATTTTGGGACTGAGAAGATATAATAAGAAAAAAAATATAAATATTTTTCATTGAGAAAGTGTTTTAGTGAGTACGAAAGACCGGGTATTTCCAGATGGGTGGAAGGCAGAGAGGGGCGGGCTAGGGCGGAGGGCAAATACAATAGAATAGATAGAAGTAGACTCCGCCACAAGGTGGGAATAGATGAAATTCCTCTTCCGGTCTAATAAACGGCAGCACGGCAGTTAATAATTACTAGTTGAAGAATTACTAGTTTATAATGACTAGATGAAGTACCCTGGCAACGCGGGGTACTTCAGCTAGTAATTATATAAATGCAATGAAAATCTTTGTTAAAGGTACAGTACCTTCTTCAGTCAAAAGCGTATTGAATGAAATAGAATGTGGGACAGATTTAAATCAGCCGCGCGCGTGTTGCCAACGCGTGATCTGGTGCCAGCCGGGGCGTAAGCGCGGTGCGTGTATCCGTGACGACGAGCTCGGGGAGCGGCTCTCCGCGCCAACAGCAGCGCCTGCATAAAAAGGCGAACAGACGCCACAGCTGGCAGTTCAGGAGCGAGGATTGTTAGTATAGAGTTGCTTGCCTTGTGTGTGAAGCTGTTGACACTGGATAAATTACGCCCCTGAACTGGTCCCTTGGAGTTATTGAGCGACGTCTTGGGACTTGGCTTGCGGTTATTGTTAAGTGGACTCTGAATATTCCCCTGGCTTTCTGTCAACAATTGGCAAACTTTACGGTACGAGTTTGGATCCTGCAAAAATTGTACATAACAAAATAATAAAACATTGAATGTACCCGTTATTATGTATACTTCAGATCTGTACAAACTCGTTTAATAGCACCTTGCTGAAGATTCCTCACAGTTGTTTCATAATAATACCATTACAAGATATTTGTTTATGTACTTTTCAAATTGATATATAACAACAAATAACAAAATAATTACTTCAGTGTTGATTTTTATTTGCCCAACAGCTATCGAAAATTGAAGGGGGGGTATAGATTGGTATAGGCTTTCTCGTACCATCCCTTTAGTCTGCTATTTTTTTGCGGTTTTGCCCTACCCATTTCGAATCTACTATCTATTGGCGCCTAAATTTTTTTCGCATTTTCTCGATTCTTCGCTCCCCTAATAGTTGAATTAAATATATCTTAGAGGATTATAGAAGAATAAAACTCGGTTCCATATACTGAATTTCACTGACAAATTGGGAGACGTTTTCAAGAAAATGTCGTTTGGGCTTCAGTGAAAATGATAACTTTGTAGTCATTTCCGCAGAAAACTTTTGAGATTTCGATAAATGAAATGCCCTTAATGTAAATATTAACAAGAAGATTATTTAAAAATATTGTGAATTAAAAAAAATCTTTAAAAAATAATTGAAGCCTTTTTTGACAAAACCTTGGTTTGTGCTATTTCGTGCGAAATTACGCAAAAACTACTCAAATTGTTGAAATATTCGGCATAACCTTATTTACAGATATAATTTTGAATCAATAAAACAATTAATCAAAAAATCAAAAACAAATCTTCCTCCGGAATAGACACCATACCTAATCTTGCTCTAAACACCTTCCACCATATGTCCTTGCTTATCTAACTGTTATCTTCAACAGTTGCCTAAGATTCAGATTCTTCCCCTCATGCTGGAAAAAATTAATTATAATTCCCAATTTAAAACCGAATAAATTCCCAAAACTTTCATCAAGTCGCAGACCAATTACTCTACTACCAGCATTAGTCTACTACCAGTATTTTCGAAAAGCTTATCTTATTCAGATTAAACGCTTACCTTGATAAAATAAATGCAATTCCGCGACATCAATTTGGATTCTATCCCCTTCACTCATCAACCCTCCAACTATTAAGAATTGCTGAAGAAATTGCTCTAGCATATCAACGTAAACAATTCTGCATAGCGGCCTTCTTAGATTTCGCGCAGGCATTTGATAAAGTCTGGCACAATGGATTATTCATGTTACGTAAACTAGGACTCCCAGAATATCTTTTCCAAATTATAAAATGCTTTCTGAATAATATATTCTTCACAGTAAAACTAGACAATACTCTATCCTTACCTACCCCAATTCCAGCCGGCCTTTCTCAAGGGTCCCCACTCTCTCCAACCCTATTTAATATATTTACGGCATTTTTTCCCATTATCAAACTGTGCTACGGCTCTCTATGCTGACGACACAGCAGTCTTCACGTCTAGCGACTTAAACTCTTAAGCAATGAATGGCTTACAAGAAGACTTAAATACTTGTTTTGAACGGACAAAAAATTGGGATTACAGCTAAACCTATCAAAATGCGAAACTAAAATGTTTGCCTTGCAAAGAACAAATATCCCTTCCCCTTTAAAATTAAATAATTATCCAATTACATGGGCCCCTTCAAATAAATAAATTAAATACCTATACGAACTCTTGGATACTCGTCTTACATGGAAACCTCATATTACGCACAGACTCATTTAAACGTCTGGAACTATACTCGAATTATATCCCCTTATTAATAAAAAATCATCTCTAAAAATTGAAAATTCTCTTTTTCTTTACAAATCAGTCCTGATCGTCAATAACTTACGCAGCCCCAATCAGGGGAGGTGCCGCTCCTACCCTTATGAAACCCTTATAAACCTTCCACAATAAAATCCTTCGTACAATTGCCAATGAACAACTTCGGAGAGAACTATACATAGAATCAATTATAAATTACATTTCCTTACTGTCATTCAAATTCTTTTTCAACCTCTAAACTGCCCCTTACACCAGTCACTTTAACCTCGGAAAAAACAGAAAAACCATTGTTCCTACAAAAATTATATGCCGTTTTCCGAAGGATCTGTTCCATCCCTCATAACCTAGAGAATTTTTATCTCATCTCCCACTCTCAATCTTGATTTCTTCTTCTTCACAAAATTAACAACAATCACCAAAAAGGTACCGAGTGGGAATGTACTTGATCAAAAATGGGGTTATGGTAGCGTGCAAATTTACAGTTACTCGTTACTTCGAGCAACTATCGATTATTGTACATACTTAAAATAAATACTTACCTGTAAAGTGGTAATCTCACAGATCTGGTGAAATAAAAAAAGGATTTTTATTAACTTATATATATAATTATTGCAGCTGTAGGAAGGCGTCGAAAATTTTTTGAAATTTTGCTAGTTTCGAAAATTCAGAGAATTCAATGAAAATGAAACATTCCATTTTTACTTTCTCACTACCGCTTACGTTGTAGAGACAAAGTTATGTAATGCTGCACGAAAAAACGACGAATTTGCGTCAAAAAAATTATAGCCGGACCCTTTTAAAGTAAAAGTAGAGAAATCCATTTGTTAAATTTAGAAAAAAATCTTCTAACACGTGGTGTTGCCTGAATCCACGTTTCGTGGGTCCTTGATACCGAAAAATTGATTAGCAACAAAACGTCCATCCGTTTGTCCGGTGTATATGAACAGCACTAGCGCCCAAATCATGCGTAGAATGTTTCCCAAATTGAAGAAACCCCTGCCGATCTGGCCTGTTTTTGATCTAGCCTGAGTTTTTGATCTTGCCTGAGTTTTTGATCTGGTCTGAGTTTTTGATCTGTCTCTAAAATTTTGAAAAACTTTCATGGAGTTTTGGTTGTACTTGATGTAATGATGGCCCAGGTATATGGCCCAGGTATTTCAGGGGTAATGATGCCCCAGGAATATTTTCAAAATGTTCTCTAAAACGGTTCCAAATTTTTTCTTTAAATTTCTTATACGAGTAGAGTAAAATACCCTTATAAAGGTGGCGTAGGTCTGATTTTCACTGCTAACTCTCAATTTTCGATGATTACAACAGTTTGAATTTTTTGGCGACTTCCTACAACTACAAAATTGAAGAGAGTGATTTTTCCTTCAAATAATATTTGTTGAGCATGGTTAGGTCTTTCATTAAGGTCAGGTACATTTTTTCGAAAATTTTAGTAGTTTTAGCAATATTGTGTGCAATACGTGTAATTTAAAAAATTAAGAAAAATAGGATTTTCTCAATAAGGCTCCAATTTTTTCATTAATTTTTTTAGGGATAGTGCTAAATGTATTCTATTAGATGACATAAACACCATATTGCTCTGTTCTTTTGTTTGTTTCTTTAGTTGAGTCATTTTTTGAGAAAATTTTGAAAAATGTTCAGGTTTTGTGTAAAATACAGCCCAAAATGAAAATGTTCGTTTGAAATACAAAGGGTCACGACATTTGTCTGTTCGGTTGGGAAATATCAATTTGAGTGAAAATGCTACGTACGGTATTTACATGAACGCTGTTCACAGATGTACTGACGGGTGGATTACGTTTTGTCGTAATCCTATTGTTCGGTGTCAAAGTCCCAAACACGTAAATTCTGACTAGACAACATGTTATAGGAAGTGTTTTATCACTTATATGCAAGAATTATCCACTTCGGCATCAAGGATGTACGATATGAGTTTTCCCGCAAAAAATTGCATTACATAAGTTTTTCAATACTTCATACTACGTAATATGAGAGAAATTGAAAAACATTTAGATAAATAAAAAATTAATATTTTTGAAGATATGGGCCTTGTATGTCCTTGTAGGCTAAAAAAGGCTGAAGCAGAAGGATAGAGATATTTTTGGCGAAGGAATATGTACAATAATGTTTAGAAAGAAAATACCTCGTATTTTTTATGTAAGTAACCTTGAATTAAAATCTTAACCAGAATGCAAGTCGTTTCAATTAGAATTGTCATTTCAATTGAAATGAACGACAATTCCATCCGACCAGCAGCGCCCTCTGTTCATGTTGATTAAGAATACTAATACGCATTTGAAAGCGCAGCGACAGAAACAAACAGTGACCACTCGCAGTAATGTTTTAGGTAGCCTTAGAAAAACGCAGGTCCAACAGCGTAGAACAAATCAGACCAACCGCCAGATAAACATGACTGTTTTGTTTTCCTCATCATGAAACAGCTTCGTGCACGACTCGCGAAGCGTAGTCCCTTGTTTACAAATTTGCTGCATTTTCGAGGTCGATATGCTTTCCTTTGTTTATCTTCGTGCGGCGCGGGCGCGCAAGGGAGAGTGAAAGAGGGGGGAGAGAGTGAGAGAAAGAGAGAGGGAAGGTGAAAACGATGTAGCTCAGACGGGAAATGAAACGCGTCTAGTTTCCATCATCCACAGCGCGTGACGCTCTCTTGCGGTCCTGATTGTTCCCTAACGCACGTAAATATTAACCTGATAAGATTGACGCTGGTCGCACACCGCTGCGGCCGTTCACCGGTGGGCCATGGCGTTCAGACGCGTCGGACAGTAAGCCTTAAACGCCCGCGCGACAATCTGTTATCGGCCCCAGACAGGGACGGCGTCGCCTGGACCCACGACTGCCGCAGCCGGTGTGCACTGTCAGCGCCTGTCAAAGTGCCACTCTCTGACGGAAGTGCCCAGAAACGTGCGTGATGTCGAGCTTCGTATTTTCCGTGTTTGCTCCGATCGGTGAAGGGAATCCCAATTTGGATGCGGTTGTCGCCTCAGTGGCATGTGAACCACGGCCACAGAGCTTTGAGTTGATTCGCCTGAAAAGTTCTTAGAAACTTAAAGTTTTATTCACCTTGCGGAATTGATTATTTCGTGTTTCCAGGCGCATCAACTAGTCCCGCGCATGTTTTATCACGCGAGGTGGCCGTGATATTCTCTCGCCTGATGGTGACATCCGCTACCAACCTACACGTCGGCTCGCGGAGTCATCTACAACCAGATATGCCACTTACAGCGGGGAACCGCCCCTCCCAAAACAAGTTCTAAGCTACCGACAGGTCATCCGATATGTGTAATACATGTGTGTGTAGGTAAGGGGTCAGAATAGGTCAAGGAAACATCGTGCGCGGTCCGTGGCTCGTTTGTGGCGGTGATCTTCCCCGCTGGATGGCGAGATTCGGCGCCAACTTCCTGTCGGATAGCGGGACTTTCCCCAACCAGGTATCTCTCACCAGCGGGGCACCGCCCAAGCTCTAAGCTCCCAACTGGTCTTCCGGCTGTGGCTGTGGTAGTGTAGTGCATGTTAGAGTAAGTGTGTATGTGTGTGTGTGTGTGTGTGTGTGTGTGAGGATAGAACAAGGAAGAGGAAGGAAAGATCGCGCGCGGCCCATGGCCCGTTTGTTAGGGTACTGCTCCGGCATTTGGCTGGTGTTGATCGGAGAAACCACGGAAAACTACCGATCAGAGCAGCCGGCCGTTACAGTTCTCCTCCAGACAGCGACTGAATTCGACCTAGCTATCTAGCTAGTAATCACTATTGTCGGGGCTGAAACCCGCCTTCGTCGGAACTCAATCTGTAGGCTCCAAATATTTGCTTTCTCGCCTACTACCTATTTTCTTAGTAAATAAAAAATATACCGGTTTAGGGGGCTCCGGACAACACTGTACTGCCTCCGACCGGGAGGTCCTTGATTTCGAGGCCCGACGATGGCAGGATGTCTGACAATAGTCACATAACTAGGTCAATTCTGCCACTGTTTGAAAGAGAATTCTAGCACTTGGCTTCTCTTATCGGTAGTTTTTTGTGTTTTCTCCGATCAAAATCAAGTGAATGCAGGAGCAGGACCCTAACAAAAGGACCACAGAACGCGATCTTTCCTCATCCTTGTCCTATACTCATCCCTTTACATAAAGACACTTATACTAACACACTCTATACAACCACACATTTTTGGAGACGGGACCAATTCTAAGCTCCCGACTATGACGTGCTCCGCTGCTTGCAGAAACGTGGATGGAGAAACTCCGCAACCCGCCGTGTAAGGCGGGTCCTGATCTTACCCATCTGGGAAAGATCACCTCCCGTCATGAAACTTTGTCCTACACTTACGGGACCATAGCGATTGACGCGCCCGAAAACACGAAATTATCCAAGTAAAAGTATGGTACCTAATGCTGCTGCGGAAAGTGGCTATTTTTCATCAGAAAAACTCGTATGTAAGGACCTGATGTCGAAAAGTGAACAAATCGTATTCCTATATGTAATAAATTACTTTTTCTAACTAGTTGTGTAGTCGGAGTCCACGTTACATGGACAATACATGATACCGCAAAATTGGTTGACGGCTAAACGTGTGTCGGTCCGTCCATCTCTCTGTCCGTCTGTTCGTCTGTGGTTGATGCTAGTAACTACACTTTTCAAACTATTCTCTCCAAAATTGATATCCCCCGATTGAACAGGCCAAACAGGCAAAACGTCTGTCTGTCCGTCAGTGGGCAATGCTACCGCGTAAACCGTTTAGACCAGAGTTGTCAACTGATGGCCTGCGGTGCCATTTATAGAAGCTCATGGGAGGGTTTTCTGTCAAAAGTTAAAATACCTTGCATCCACATCGAGCGAGAACCTAGCGCGCCTAGCGCACGAGCCCTGTCAGTCAACACCCTCTTAATGTAAAAATAGGTTCAAGTTTATATTTAAGATTATTTGTCTAGTAAATTCAGAAATTCAAAATCATCCCATGTGTTTCACTGCGTTATGCATCCTAGGGCCTGATATCACGCATGGTTCCATTACCCCTCCCATGTTTCAGAGCAGTCGGTCAAAGTGCCGAGATCAACAATATGTGAAAGTCGGGTGTGGATCATCCGAGTAATGAAAATATGGTCCGCAACTATATTAAAGGTTTTAGTTGTGGCTCTGGACACCCCTTGTTTAGACAATTTTCTCCAAAATTGATATTTCCAACCAACCGGGACGAACTCTAGAATCCATGAATATGAAACTGATATTTCGATTTTTAGGGGTATTAATCGTGAACACTCAACAATTTTCAAATATTCTCAAAAATTGCTACCAATTTCTGAATTATTTTTTCTCCGACTGAACACTTAAAAAATATCGCTGGTTTATTACTGTTAAACTCTACATTTGCGAACATTGCAAAAGTTCAATTTTTTCGTCGTTTTCTTACAACTTACAACATTGAAGAGGCAGATTTTTTTGTTCGTGAATTCTGTTCTTCAAATAATGTCGTCTACACTATTTTAAGAATATGATTATTTTTCGCGTAATTTTGCATGAAATGTAAACAGTTGAAAAAACTATTTTTTTTTCAAAAACAACTCTTCTTCTTTAGAATAACTTCGTTTTCTTTAGAATAAAGTAAAGAACACTTAAAAATAGTTTTTTCAGTCAATCCCTGGCTTCGAAAATTGCAACAACAACAAAAAATCACGTGGAAAAACTGCAATATTGATGTTACATGTTTTCCCCTAATGAAGTCTGTTTTGAAAACTTTAAAATTTAAATAAGGTCACGTACATTTTTTACATTCTAGCCTTTAATTCGTAAGAACAGAAAGTATTGTAATCATGCGCCGAAAAACGGCGAATTTTCAACCCAAAACTCTTTTTGCCGGGCCCTGGTAACAAAAAAGTGGATAAATCTTTTTCCTTTATATAACAAATGACTTCCGCTAATACGTTATTTAGTCAGAATCCACATTTTCTGGGTCCTAGATTTCGAACAATAGATTGACCACAAAACGTCTGTGTATCCGTCTTTGGTCAACGCTAGTGCCCATACCATTCAGCCTACTTTCTCCAAAACGGATATTCCCCAATCAGTCTGCTTATGTCGCTGCTCCTTGCATATGAAACTGATATTTTAAATTTTAGAAGGTACTTTACGTGAAGTCTCTCGGACATTTTCAAAGTTTTCAAAAAATGGCACAAAATATTTGATTAAATGTTGTTGTCGGAGAGCGCAATAAACGCTTAAGATTAATTGTGGAGATCACATTTTCCTTGAAAACCCAGATTTTTTGAAAATTGCAAAAGTGCAATTATTTTCGGCGTCTTCCAACAACTAAAATATTGAAGATAGATATTTTCCCTTAAAGAAATTTCTTTAAAGACGCATTTTAAAATAAGATCATTAACATTTTCTCGAAATTTTGAGTTTTCGCGTAAATTTGAGTGAAATATGCGTCGTTTTAAATCTTTTTCCCCAAAACATAACCTTTTTTCTTTAAATTGTCTACTGGTATGTATAGTGAAAGGTAAAGAAGATACTCGTATGTATAGAGAGAGGTAAAAAAGTGATGCAATTCTCATTTCCGGTGAACTCTGTATTTTTGAAAATTTCGCGTAATTTCTGTTTAAAAGTGAATGAAATACTTTTATACAGGTGTCACACCTCCACGAGAAATATTCTCCGAGAACAGAAATGGATCAAAAGAATAAGAAAATAATAAATGCTATTTTAATAATAATTTGCTGCATTATATTATTTTCATTCTGATTCTTTCAATTAACATCACTCTACCACTGCGTCTCCCATATCCTTTAACTTTTTCTCATTTTTTTTAGATCTCCCACAACTCAGCATCATACAGTGAAATTCTTTCCACAATTGCTTTATAAATTCTAATTTTCACTTTATTAGCAATATTTTTTATTCCATATTACCGAATGCGATTGCAGAATAGCTGATTTTCCTTGCCGAATGCGATGTTTAATTTCAACTTCACTGACCCTTGGTCTGTTAAAATTGTTCCTAAATACATATACGTCTGACAACACTTATAGAGCGATTTTCCTAAGGATGAGCCAAAGTGACAGCTAGTGCTGGAAACATAACTGAAGGTTCTGTGGTCGTTGCACCCTTGAGCCCATTAGACTCCCTTCCTGCATTCGTTCGTTTGCAGTTGGCTAACTTGAAAATGGCTTCGACACTTCCTTTTGTCGTGTCCTTGTCCGACAAAAATAAAGTGCGCTGCGAGAAATAATTGATATTAGGAAGTGCAGTGTAATGTGCTCTTCTGTAAAAATTCTCTTATTTCTATAAGCAATACATTAAATTTACTTTTTGTGTGATAAATATTATGTTTATTTTAAAACCGAGACTTGAATGCGAGATGCGTACCGGTGCACGTGTTTCCGACTTAAAATCATTTTTATTTCTATTTACATTCGTGGCAGTTTTCTTTTCCTGATTGTGAGAGCATGTTAAAAGATTTTCCACATTCGTAATTAAATTTAAATATTTCCCGGACTCGCGTACGTGCATATACCGCAGCGAAACTCTTAGACTTCTGCATAGGGATGTTTTCACAGGAGCCATAACCTAACACTTTAGGAAGGGGCGTGGCTGAACAGCTGCCACGGCGGAGGGATACTTCTCTGAAATACATGTGATGTTCACTTGTTTTCACGAACTGTCACATGTGATGTTCACTTGTTTTCACGAACTGTCACTTTGGCTCATCCTTAGGAATATCTTTCTATACAAGTGATGTTCACTTGTTTTCGCGAACTGTCACTTTGGCTCATCTTTAGGAATATCCTTCTATACAAGTGATGTTCACTTGTTTTCGCGAACTGTCACTTTGGCTCATCCTTAGGAAAATCGTTCTATAACAATGGAGCCGTCTTCCAGTTCCAAATCTGTTCCTGTCTTCCTAATAGTATCCAATTCTTAAATAAATCCACCAAATGAGGACTGATTAGCATGTTCGTATAAACTGCACTTCCCTAAAAATCTACCTCAGATGGGTGCCTCGACGCGTTACTTCCTGACATTTATGAATAAATACTTTTGCAATGGATAACGATCTCATTTCATAATCTAATTCGTTATTCATCATTCCCTTTCTAAACTTGACATCGGAACCTTCCTGATTATTCTCACCCACATCTAATAATACGTTTCCATCTAACGCGTTACCAGAGCACACCTATCTGTGATCCCTTCAGGTCTCCGGCTACCGACATAAAGGGCAGATTTTCTGTCGTTTGGCCATGACTACACCGTCTGGGTACGTAGTTTTTCCATCTGCGAGGAGCTTTGCCTTTCCATCTACGCGAATTGTGGTATACGAAATGGATGTATTTATATTCCCCACGACTGCTGTTTATTTGTTGCCATAGCAATTCATCCATCTTATCCACACTATCATTCTGCACGTACAAATAAATTGTAAGGAACATTTTATTCAATACTTATATTAATGTTGGGGAATCATTTGACTTATTACACGACATTTCAGTTAAAAATTCGTCTATCCTCGAGAACGGAGTTAAATTTAAAAAATATCCATAGAAAAACTTCGGTAAGAATTTGTATGTTACGTTACATATTTAGGTTTGACTATCACCAATTTTATGAATCATGTCCTAATAATTCACTTTCCGCCAGAAATAGAGTATTGTAATCCATATCGTTTCACCACTGTAGATGCCTTGAAATAACACCCAAAAGTATAATTTCTAGAATTTATTCATAATAATCTACAAAGGTCTATCTAAAAATAGTGCCACCCGATTCTAGTTTTGACGAGAGCAATCCAACAAGCAATTGATCATCTCTATTCTTTAAAGCTCCCCCAAAACACGTTTTAAGTACCTACCCCCAATGACGTCGTTGCGTCACGTGTGGTGCGTCGCGTGGTTCTTAGAATGTTCTCGAAGGATCCAGAAAAATGGTAAGTGCGTCAACAGTAAACTAACACGCGTGGAACGGCCCATTTGACCCGCATGGGATGACGGACGGACGCGTGATGCCAAATTATGTATGTGTGTATGTATACAG
The DNA here is from genome assembly GCA_011170035.1 of Teleogryllus occipitalis. Classification (NCBI taxonomy): domain Eukaryota; kingdom Metazoa; phylum Arthropoda; class Insecta; order Orthoptera; family Gryllidae; genus Teleogryllus; species Teleogryllus occipitalis. Next base: position 27,525 of record BLKR01003370.1, read on the forward strand.
TGCACCAGGAAGCCCTAATTATCAGGGCCACCTATTAAAATTATCTTTACGAAGGTTAAATTTCTTGATATTATTTATAAGACTGCCTTTTTTGATATTTTTGTGATTCTTGGAAGGTCTTTGGTCTTTTAGGCGGACTTTTATATCAAACCATTTTTTATTACTTTTTTACATTTTTTAGAGACTTTCTTTTAAAAAATTGTAAAAATGTAAAATTATAATAAAAATTTATACAATATAAAAGTCTGCATAAAAAGCCCAAGGTCCTTCTAAGAATTACAAAAAAAAAACTATTAAAAACTGCATTTATGTCGGCATCAACCAGATCACTAGGAAACAAGGGAAGGGGATAACACTTCTAGTATCTGTTATGATTGTGATGAGTACACAATTTACGTTTTCAAGCCGCAACTCGTACTAGGGCATAATGTCTGTTGCACACCGCAAGGTGTCATTGCGGAGAGACTTTCCTGGCGCACTGTACATATAGCATGTACAGTGACTTATTCTATGTACATGACGTATTCTTTGATGTTATTATATTACAATTTTTTGATGTTGTTGTTCTAATTGACTGCTTTTCTCTGAATCCCATAATTTTTGTTTTCCATGTTGATAATTAAACCATATTGCTGTTTATTGATAATTAACCTTTATAGCTGTTCCACTTAATGCATACGTTTACTGCATTCTTGTCACAGTTTTTGTAAATTAGCATATAAAAATTTCATATTTTCTAATACTAAAAAGTGGAAAATACTGCAGTTGCAAGGTATTTCCATATTCAAAACATATCAATACATGCCAGTAGAGTATATTGAAAACAGATGGGAATAAATTTCTTGCATCTTGAATGGCAGGAATTTATGGTTGAAAATGTGTATTGGAATTCTGTAAACGAATATACTCCATGCATCTTTTGCGAGCCTTTCAATGACTTAAATGTATGGCTCTAGAAAGTGGAGCTTCGTCGGTGTACAAAAAAAGTAACATCTCAAAAATCGTACATTTTAGTGAAGGGAAGTAAGATAGGGGGAAATAGTGTATTTTTAATTGTGAAAATCCACAACAGTGACAAGACAGCGGATATGTAGAAAAAAAATTGACTGCCAAGTAAACTGCTCCACTCATGTTAACACAGTTCTGCAAAATGGCAGTTTTTTTAGATGTTTCACTTTCCAATATTAACATTTTTATCAGCAGAATGTCGTATTTTGCGCATTGACTTCTCGTGATGTTCTCATTTGATGGTTGCTTGACTCGGAGGTGATGAAGGTCTAATCCCAAATGTCGCAATGTTCAAGGGGAAGTGTAATTCAATCACAAGTCGAGCCACAGACTGTTTCTGGGATTCAGACTGGATCATCTCGAGACAGAAGCTGCTTAATTGGTTGGTACTGTTCCTCTGACAAAGGGTTCTCGGTATTAAAGAAACGTTGTACCTTACGAATGTGGCACATTAAGAACGTAATTAGCCTCTAGTTTAATAATTTCGGCCATAGGTAAATTATGATGTACAAAATCGAAAAGAAAGAAAACACAAATTACATGTGAACGTATTACTAAGTTGCATATGAGGCCATTTTGTGTATTTCACTTTCAGATGTCATATCTTTACATAAATTCAGTTCTTTTGCCGGTCAGCATTATTACTGTTTGTCGTCGAGTTCGAGAAAAATGTTCAAATCTATAGAAAATCATTTGTCTGGAAACGTGAAAATGGGCTTAGCGAACACTCAAATTAAGCATATTATACTACTTGAACTTTCCGAAAAGTATTATTCCATTAAAACATGGGTGAATTTATAAGTATAATTATTATCGATAAATTAAGTGATCCAATGTAAGGAATTTCGAGTGAAAGATGTAACGATAAATAATCGAAAGATTACTATGCCATCATCTTCTTAACTTAAAAGATTTTCCTAGTGACTTGGAAAAGAAGTCTTGTATTTTAGTTTATCCGTATTATTTTTACTTTCTCTCACCTCTGTATGTATAGTTTAGAGAAAAAATGTTGGATTTCGTCCAAAATTTTCGAGGTTGAGAATTCGGCAGTAAAATCAGTTTTACGAGTCCAAAAAAGTTTTTACTATAATGTCTACATGACTATAAGGATATTTGTGGGTGAGTCACGCCTAACTCGACCAGATTAGACGTTTTAAAGCTCTGATTTTATCCACACGCTAGAAGTAAGATCTGTTGGGAAAGTTCCAAAATGTTTAAGATTGATTACGTAATTACAAAGTTATTACGTTCATTTCAACACTTACGCATATCTAGTTCGTTTTCCCAAATTGCCTACTAGTTCACAATCAATACCTTTTAGTCTTTACCGTTTATTGCATGAAACAACCCGCAGTCCATATATTCTCCTATGGTCTCTCCGTTCCTAAAGCTGTGCTGCTTCAGTATTACGCTTTCAGTAGCAACACACGTTTGCTGCGTATGTCCCGGAAAGTAATTAATTAACGAGATGATGCGCCGCCCTGAACACAGAGTAGGCGGGGATGGGGAGAAGGAAAGAGTGAATATTGGTGCAGAAGCCAAAGGGAGTCTCCCGCTTCTAAGCCGATTACGAACTGCCCCTATCGACATGGCTACGCCACTCCTCACCGCTATCATCACCACCACATTGACCTCTCTTGCATTCATTGCCTCTGCCGTCTCCATTTTCCCCACCCTCCTCTACTTGTGTTACTTAAATAACGCGATTGGACTGTAAAGGCAAAAAAAATTGTTTTTTATTTGAAACACAATTTCTTCTAGGTGTTAAAGGTAGAAAACATAGCGAAATACAAGTACATTTTTCTGAGAAAGTGCGAGGCATATCCAGAATATAAGGTTCGTCGGATGTCAACCAAATGGAAACAATTTCATGAAAAACTTTATTGTGGCAGTTACAGCAATTCTTTCACTATTTATTCACATAATTATCACCAACATTCAGACATTTGTGATAGTGTGAGTTCAACATTTGTATCCCTCTATCGTAGAAGCTGGGATAAGTGTAGTATCGTAGAAACTGGAAAACGTGCGCAGATAATCTTCTCCCCCATACGTCATACACTTTTTTTTGACCAAATAAATCAAATCAATTCTCGAAGAATAGGTACCAGTGTTTGACATACACCTGTAACTCTGCTTCACTGTGTTACACGAAATTATGCGACCACTAAACACAGGAATACACTTGTTGAATGACAAATATCTCAATTCTGGAAATAAATTTGTGTAAAAATAGTCCAATACTTGCTGCATCTGCAACAAAATAATGAAGTTTAATAAAAGATTTTTTCATAAAATTGTTTTCGTTACCTTAACAATCTACAGAAACGGTTACAAAATCTCTTGGCAACACGGCACTGAGTAGCTTAACTCCGGAAAAATCACGCAACGCCGCAGGCAGCGGCAGCGGCGACAATGGCTTACACCAGTCGCTTCCACCCTTCTGTCATGGTCGGTCGTTGGGGATGCCAGGCTGCAATGGCTCTCGCATAATACTGTTTGAATTCTGATGAATCGGTGCACTGCGTGTGTCATGCGACTTGTGTCTCGGGAGAGCAAAATGCGGAGCCTTGAACGTAGACGAAGACAACCGAGCGGAATCGAGCGATCGGAGAAGCTTGTGTTTTCCTGAGACACAATTTATTTACTTGGTTTGGAGTTTTATCAGAAGGTCCTTCCTTAAAACAGAAGTTTTCCCGCGGAATTATGACGCTCCGCTCCGCGTGTCCAAGTTGAAAACGAGGCTCGGGCCTTCGGCCCTCGCGTTAATATAAAACATACTTGAGTCTGTCCAACGCGTAATTACCAACGCATTTTTGGCGAATACCCACCTTAAAAAATAATTTGGCGTGTAAATGTTCTTTATGTGTTGGAGGGAAGCCTCCTTTTTCTTTCCTGCTGTTTGACCCACTGATTTTCTTCTATACTCGCGTAAATCCCCACAAGATCCGTGTTGTCCGCTTTCTGATTACTGTATTAGATTATAATTTATTAACAATGATATTAATTTATTTGTATTTTAGAGAGTGAATATAGGCGTATAGGAGGATACCTCTTAAAAAACACGTCAAAGGTTATCTACTTCAATCAAGTCGTGTTGAAAAAGAAAACAATTAATAAAAATATGTAAAGTAAAAACTACAAGTGATACTACTAATTAATTGTTATTCTTCAGATCAATTATACTCATATTAAACGTTTAAAATTTCTGACAGTAACAAAAACACTTAATTACGTTAATGATTACTGTAAAATAAAAATAATTAAATTCTGAGAAATGTCGAATTAAAGCTTCGCGCACTGGAAGTCCGATCGACTCGCTGGCCTGCTCGACTATCTTCGTTTACATTTGTGGCTAAGCATTTTGCTCTCCCGAGACAGTGTCATGCGTCAAACAGACGCAGAAGTTCGATCAAATTCATTTGGTATATAATTTAATGAAAAGTTTTAGTAGTGTACAGTCGTATTCGGTGCGAGTATTTTTGCGTCAAGAAAACACGTGAACATGTACGGGTGGCGCAGGGAAACGGTAAATTTTTAATTAACGTTATTTGCACGAATAAATCCATAAAAAAATAATTCAGTAACGAAAGTGCATGTATTCAGCATGCCATTTATGTTTTTACAATCAAAATGTCCAAAAGTGTCTCTTTACTTTTTAAAGATGGCATCGGAAAGATGTGCTCCCATTCGGCGTTCACATTCTAACAGCCTGTTATGAAAACTCTGGAATGCGCGGTGTAGCAAATCTTGGGGAATGGCAGTGACTTCTTTTTCAATGTTTTGCTGCAGTTCATGGATTGTTGCAGGACGTGTACGGTACACCTTGCCTTTAAGATATCCCCACAAAAAGAAGTCGCACACACTAAGATCAGGGGATCTCGCAGGCCATTCAATGTCACCGTTACGCGAAATAATGCGTCTTCCAAACAGTTGACGAACTGCTGCCATCGATTGTCGAGCAGTTTGTGACGTGGCTCTGTCCAGCTAAAACTACATGTTTTCGATGTTAAGATTAAGCTCGTACAGTCTCGGTGTAAAGAATGTTTCAAGCATTTCAACATATCGAGCGGATGTTACTGTCGTTGCACTACCATCCTCACGTGCAAACAAATAAGGGCCGATAACACCATGACATGATACAGCACACCATATTGTGACCTTGGCGCTATGTAGTGGTCGCTGGTGAAACTCACAAGGATTCTCCTGTGCCCAATAACGAAAATTCTGTTTGTTCCCGAATCCGTTGAGATGGAAATGGGCTTCGTCCATCCATCCATATCCATATGTTGCCATATGTTATCCATATGATATCCATATGTTACCAAGGAAATTCGCGTCCTCGTTGATTTTAGCCAATATCTGGCTACTAAACTCCATACGTGACGCTGGGTCTCGTTCATGTAATTGTTGCACAATCTGCAACTTATAGGAATGGAGGTGTAATTCGTGCAGTATTCTTTGTAAGCTTCGTCGCTTAATCCCTAGCGAAGATGCATGCTGTGGAATGGAGCGGCGAGGACTTCTCTCGATTCAACCATCCATCCATCCATTCAACCATTCAACCATTCAACCAACCATCCGATCGCTCCAACAGCGTCAATGTTCTCTGGGGTACGTACCGTTGGAAGCCCACCTGGAAGTTTTTTTTTTCAAAGCAGATCCTGTTTCTTCAAAATTACGCACCCACGTTGTAATCGCATGCGCAGATGGGACACGTCCATGACGCCCACGCTGGTAATGCTGTCGAAATATTCTCTGCGCGGCAGTCGCACTATCACAATTTTTATAAAATACTCTCACAACTACTGCACGTTCCGCACCAGCCCAATGATCCATGATTACAAAATGGCAATGCATTTACAAAAATTGTGCAAAGTTTAGAACAATTGCCGGCTCTACAGTGCTGCCAACTGTAACGTTCAAAATTTCCCGTTTCCCTGCGCCATCCTGTACCTACCAGTATCATCGCCATCGTTCCATCTTCAAATAAGAAAGGTGTTGTGTAAATTCGGAGCAAACTCCAAGTGCAATAAAGGTACAATATTTCTTATCATATTTGTCAAACGTGAAGCAAAGCTACGAGCAACTCACAAATTCTCAGTTTTGAAACGAGCAACGGTAATCAATAGCAAAATTCACCTACAGCGATTACGAAACATTATTCATTCAAAATATTCATGATTAATGTGAACTATTTAAATTTATAACCTTTATATTAGTTTATAAGTTATAATTTTGAAAAGCACGTGCTTCAAGTTAGGAAATATCTTTAATTGTAAATTTAGTCTATTAAATGTTTTTCCAAGTGCATAATGAATCCATTAACCACTCATTTCACCCTTCTTTTACAAAATATTCATATTTCAATTACGTTTTGAGTTGGATTTCTTTCATATCATAAGGGCCTACCAGAGACCCCGGATGTGAAATGAAAAAACCTTTTTAATACATACAATAACCAACCAAAACCAGAAACTTACTTGCTGGGTGCGCGTCGTGGAGACTGAATACATCTCACTGCTCCAAATGGAGTTCTTCCACGGCCAGACGTCTACCAGTATATGAAATGACGAAAAGTTTAAACAAGAATTTCTGCAAATGTACTTGAATGAAACACTGCATTGCTGACGTCAGTGCATGACCAAAAGCAAAAGGTAAACTTTCCAATATTGTTAGAACAGATAATTGGCAAAACTCACGTGTCTATTACGCGCGCAAGGAAACGTTTGATCTGAATGTCTCCCATTAAATTAATGCTGATTGGAAAGTCACTTCTCACAATATCTATTCCATTGTATCTTTAGACAAACTTTACTTGCTATTCACTTTCATCGTTTCAGTTAATCTTCTTTGTTGATACTCGTTCACAATGTGCTTTTCCAAAGTCTCCCATCATGAGTAAAGCAGCATTGAGGCACGGTAATTTAATCTTCATAAATAGCCCTAATTTTAAGTGACCATTGTGGGGGCAACTAGTCTCAGGCACAGAAATTTTTCATTCAAAACATAAAAATGAATTTACTTATAATTCAAACGAACCGGTAATGAAAGCTCGGAAGAATATTTAAGCATTAATCCTTATCTGCCTAAGTATTTTGTAACAAGGTTCATTGCACTATGTTAAAAATTTTTTTTTAAATATTAATTTTTTTCTCTAAATTTTGAAATGCACTTGATGACACCTTTTAGAATGAGATGGAAAACAACATAAAGTTCTAATTGCATTTCTGCAATTTTTTAAGGTGAAAGTTTGAACTACCAACAGCCTCGTACATCATGCCCATAGGGGGACGTTTGGCAGTTAAGGGTTAAGTTCCAATATATATATATATATATATATATATATATATATATGTATGTATATATATATATATATACATATATATGGGGCAAGGGCAGCCCTCAGTGTAACTAGACTCACGTCGGGTATTCTCTCACAGCTTTAAGAAGGCGACGGGAAGAGTGAGCATTCACTAAAAACCCTTTTCCGACGCCCTTCCAGTAAGGTGATTTAAACCCGAGAAGAAAATTATATTAAACGCGAGTAGAAGATGCATCCTGGACCAGGACATCTCTTTCCCGAGAACAATATCTAAGAAAGCTTCGAATAGCGAGTGTGCTCGACCATTTGGCTCTCGTGTAGCAGCACGTCACTACATAAAAACACGCACATGGCGCACGAGACATGCAGCATTTTTTACTTTCTCGCCTTATGAATACTTCGTAATAAGAGAAAGTTATGAAATCGTGAGCCAGAAAACGAGGAAACATTCTTATTGCCGGGCTCTGGTAACGAAAAAGTGGATAAATCATGTTGCTAAAATTAGAAAAAAATTCTCTAACATATGGTGTAGACAGAATCCATTTTTTGTATGCTCTTGATACCGAAAAATCAATTGTCAGCAAAACGTCCGTCTGTCTGTCCGTCCGTCTGTTCGTCCGTCCATCCGTCAGTCCGTCCGTCCCTCCGTCCGTCCGTCCGTCCGTCCGTCCGTCCGTCCGTCCGTATGTGGTTAACGCTAGCGCCTTGACCGTTCAACCGATTTTCTTCAAAATTGACATTCCCCAATCGATCTTAATGAACTCGTAATTTTGGGATTTTCAAACGGATATTTTGATTTTTTTATTAATCACTAATTTGCCGCAGAGTATTTAATCGGAAAGTTTGGAAAGAGAGTGGAGAATCCATTCAAAACTCTCCCCCTCTACTATCTCCGGGCTCGGCACTACTTTGCTATTTCTAAGAGAGGAGCACCAGATCTTTTCAGATTGCTGCTTCATAAGAGTGAAGCTTCTTGAGAACGGTCCTGTGCATCAGGTCGGGTTCGAAAGAGTGGACGGGAAAACAACTTTTTCTAGGGGAGGAAACAATTCTTTCCCGGATGAGGTCTCATGTCTGCCGGTTTGTATCCGTGTTTATTTGAAGGAGCCGTATCCCCATACTTCCTCAGTTTTGTGAGTACATTGTGAATAGCCGAACATTGTGTTGTGTGCGGCGGTCGTTTGCACCTGCTACGCGTGCGCGCCATGAACGCGCGCTTAGTGGGCCGCTGGTAGCAGCGGCGAGGCCTGGACACGCGCCGACGGCTCCCTGGCCAAGTGCGAGTCTGCACCAGCGTTGCGCCCACTATATAACGGGCCAGCCAGCGCCAGGAGGGCAGAATGAATGAGAGTGTGAATGTAAAGGAGAAAAAAGAAGAAAAAGAACAATACTAAGAACTTTATTATATCAATCAACAACTTATTATTTAAAAATAAATCGCACAAAGTGACTAGATGTATAGTTTTTCAGTTAGATTTAATATATGTTTATTTACGTAGTTTATTTAAGTTAAATCCCCCCTAGCTCCAAAAGCATAAATGCTGGAGCAATTTAATTGTATTCCCAGTACATTGAATAAATTCCCGCCTCGCCAGGGGTACTGGCGGGGGGGGGGATTGAAAAAACAGGTAGTACAGGAGGGTAGTTCCGTCAGTCCCGAGAGTGTAGTGAGTTTCAGTAGCGTACCGTCAAGTGCAGTTGCAGGCAGCGGAGATTATGGCTCCCCGCGCCCTACGGGAGAGTGCATGCTGAGCGCTGAGGACGAGACGGAGCCCAGCCAGCAGAAGCGGGTCATCAGTGAGGGGTGTGAGATCGCCCGGCGAGGGACGACGCGAGCATATCGGAAGCTGCGGGCCTAACACACCTACCGAGCCGGTGAGCGATCGGAGGCGACTACTGCGTGGGAGTGGGGGAGTCACCCACCCACACTGGGGTCGTGACCCTTGCGACGACAGCCGGAGGGGACAGCCGAGCGAATGGGTGCTGCAGCTCCGAGCAACCGCTCTACGCGACCGACGGACCGGTAGCGGTAGCTCAGTGCATCAACTGATGTCACTGCAGCGCCTCTAACCGGGAGGTCCTAGGTTACACTCCCCACGGCGGCAGGATTTTCGACACTAGCTTTTCAGCTAGGTCGAATTCAGGTGCTGTCTGGAGGGGAATTCTAGCGGCCGGCTGCTCTGATCGGTAGTTTTCCGTGGTTTCTCCGATCAACACTAGGCGAATGCCGGAGCAGTACCCTACCAAATGGGCCACGGACCGCGCGCGATCTGTCCTTCCTACTCCTTGTCCTATCCTCTCCCATTACACACACACTTACACTAACATGCACTACACTACCACATATTCCGGGAGACCGGTCGGGAGCTTAGAGCTTGTCCCGACTGGGCGGTGCCCCGTTGGTGGGAGAGTCCTGTTTAGGGGGAAGCCCCACTAGCCGACGGTAGGTCGGCGCCGGATCTCGCCATCCAGCGGGGGAAGATTACCGCCATCTCCCGAGAAATAAACATGCACTACACTAACGGGACTAATGACCAAAGCAGTTGATGCGCCCGGAAACACGAAAAAATCAATCAATCAATCAAAAGCGACCGACGGTGTCGCCTCGGCGTAACGAAAGATGCGTCACCCGCCGAGAGACGGAAGAGTAATTGTAGCGAAAAGTTATTTGTGTGGTGTAAAAATCTTAGCAAATGTAACGAGTTTGGACTGAATAAATTAATGTTAAATCAATCTTCTACTTCCATTTACTAAACATAACAGTTTGCTAGGTAGTTTGAAAGGGTACCGTAAGAAAGGATCCGTTTTCGGGCAAAGAAGAGTTTCAGTCCACTGAGTCTGTGAAATTATTCTATTGTAGAATTACTGGACGCTTCTAACAGTGGTGATCACACGGTATTTGGCTCCACCAGACAAAGACTTTTCATCATTACTTAAGGATAGTTGCGTAGACAGCGTGGAGAAGAGGTTCATAAGACTTCAGATCATCCTCACCAGAAGCCATTGACACATATTAATAAGTATTATTTTTACTAATTTTCTAAAGTAACGAAATTCATTCAATATCTCAAATGAATACTTGAGAATTAACTATAAATTAACTAATAAAAATTAATTTTAAATTCAGCCTAAATTAAATTGCCTTTACAAAAAGTTAATGTTGGCCCGACACTTAATCTATAGCCTCCCATATAAAAATTCTAATAGCTGTTTCACTGCTTACAGACATGTAATGGAATCGAAAATGATCAAACCCTCGTTAAGAATCTCATTTCATCTTCAGACGTGCTTCATCCTTTGCACGAAATATTGAAATAAACTGACTGATTTAAAAGAAATTCAGCCCCAGTTGGTGCGCCATTTGAAATAATCTGCAATTTTTATACTCAAACAAACTCGGTCGAGGAATCTGAAAAGCAAATATCTATCTTGCTACTTTATTGCTAGAATTGGCTCAATGAAAAATCATATATTCATTTCACGAAAACATGGAAATTTATTAAATAATTTAAAACAAATTTTGGTATTGTTTAACTTTACCCAATATAAAATTAAATGTTTGTCATGACCGTTCCAACCTTATGTCTTCGCGCGCTTTTTCGGCCATCTTTATCCATCTCCGACGCCGCCGTCCTCAGGTCCAGACACCATCTTCTCTCTTCTTTTCTCGGAAGCTCACTTCAATTACCGTTCAGCAGATCAACAAACTATTTGCTGCTAACATTCCAGTCCAATCACTGACAACTTCGCCCAAGCCCTCAATGTCCCTCCAACTCGTTCACATGAAATATTTTAAGCTCCACTGTCACACTTAGAGTTCCAATTTTGATGTTCTCTCAATATCCATTCCCTAGTAGATGCTTACAAGTCCCCAAAGAAAAAAGACTCCTAACATTAATTGGAGCACGATCCGTTCATGAGTACGGCATCAGTCAGAATGAATGTCTCTCGTATTCTTTCAGCCCTGCAAAGCTCGGTTCATAAATTCGATTGTTTATTTGCAGATAACATTTGATGTACTTTCGTACCTAGCCAATCTCTAAATTTCTTGCAAAACGAACTAGCCGTCTTCACGACTGTCACTGCTTTTTCGGCCAATCCCAGAATTCTATATAGAATTAACTAGCCGTCTCCGCGATTGTCACTGCATGAATATGTTGACCTTGACGACGGCTCGCTTACCGTTGCTATGCTAGCATATTCACATAATTTATCCCCTTTAATTGACGCCATTTATAATAAATATTGTACCATATTCAGTGACATATTGGTATGTCACAATATGTTTGATGCAGTATGAGTACTACGTTTGTACGCCGGAACGGTACCCTAACAGTCTTGGGCCGTGCACGATCGTTCCTTCATTTTCCTTGCCCTGTATTCACCCCATACTTATACTCACTTCCACTTCTATGCACTATACTCCGATTTAAACATAGTGACACTCAGTGACGAATCCTGAACATTATTTCGTGTATACCGCACTTTATAGAAGCTACCTCTACAATTGTCTTTTATTTTGAGCTTTTCTGTAATCCCAATACTATGAAATTTCGTCCTTAATAATTGTTCTATAAGACAATTACACAGACCACTAACTTCTGGATCATTAACGCCCTCCATTTTCATAAAAATTTGAGAGAAACGTAATTTATGAACGACCAGAGGACTGTTCACCGCAATAGTTTGCGGTGCCTACCAACCGTCCAGATGTGCATCCTCCCCTCTTCTTGCCCTTGAAACATGAGGAGCTGTAGGTCATCGCGGCTGGCATGCGGTGCCTTCGCCTGCGCCGAGCAAATTCTCTGGATTGCATTAAGAACTGTTTGAAACTTCTCACTCTGACGCACTTCATAGCACTTACGGCTGCGAAAGACTGACTGGCTCTCGGTAGCAAAATAGAGTTATTTTTTCGTATCTGTTTTAAAACTTTCAAAATCTCAATAACTTTTTAGAGGATTACCAAACTTATTAAATATTTCTTATACACTACGAATTACTAGGTATACCGGCGGTATACGCCGTGTATCGGAGAATTCGCCACTGATGGCACTTCAATATCACATGCTTAACGGAAAGAGAGGATACTGTCATCCAATTGCGAGCTTCGTTACGACAAAAATTTGTTATTGGAGCTCCTGATTGGAATACAGTGTCCCTCTCTCCTTCCACCTCATGACCTTGAAGGGCCACTATGTTTACACTGGAGTATACACTACCACACATGTCGGGAGGAAAGTCGGGAGCTTTGAGCGTGTCCCAATTGTGGCGATGCACCGCTCATAGGAGATACCTGGATGAAGAAAAACCACGCAAGCCGACATGGATGTCGGCGGCGGATCTCACCATTCAGTTGGGAAAGAACACCGTCACTGCTGTGTATACCAGCATTTGTGCCCACGTAACGGGCACACTGTACCGGCCAACATTGTTGTGGCCCACTGTGGCCGCTGTAGTGTCGCGCCGTGAGCACGACCAGTAGGGAAATGAGAAGTTCGGGAAGACGCCACCAGGCGCAGGGCAAGCGGCGGCGACTGTCTGTGGTCACCGGGCCGTGTCGGCCAAACGATCGCAGGAGCCTTTCCCCTCCTTGCCCCGCCATGGAGGTGGGGAGTAGAAGACTCGCCCTGATGCCTCAGGGGGCATATTTAAAGGGCCTCGCCCGGGGCGGTAGGCAGTGTGGAACAATTCGAGAGTGACGAGTAAGTGCCTAGGAGTAGTGGTGATTGCGATCAAGTGCTGGTGTCTACGGTGAATTTTTCTTCTGGCGGACTGGGACCTGGATTGTATAACGGCTTTGATTTGGATTGTGGTTTTCTGGAAATAAACTGTGTGAAAGAACTGTTGTTGTTTCAATCTTGTACATAACAGTCACCTCCTAAAAACGTACTAAAAACGTGAACTAGATTTATGGGACTAATGACCATGGCCGTTGACACGCTCCGAAACCCAAAATAAACCACCATTTAAGTTTATTTCTTTGTTCGGTCGAATAATTGCTTTTCGTTTAATACCGTTCGCCAGACGTATTCGCCAGAACATGTCGGAGACAGACAGTACTTACGCTCTAAAAAGAGTTTGAAAAATTCGGCTGTAAACGGCCACGATCGCCCGAACGCGAATCCGCTCTGACCTTTCCCTAAGTCCGTCCTCCGTCCCCTTTGCGAATGGTAGCGTCACCGCTGCCGCAGCCTCCTCCACCGCCAGTGCGCACCCCACCCCCGCCGCGTTTTAACGAACGGCTCTCAAATTGGCTTCGAGCGAACGAGCTCTCGCGGAGGCGGCTGCTCGAGTGAAGAGCTGGAACAGATGGGCAGTGGAGGTGGCGGTGGCGATGGCGGCGGCGCCGGTGTGGTTGCAGATGAGTGGGGAGAGCGAGGTCGACAGATATCGGGCAACAATGCCTTGTTCCTCCCAAGCCACACAGTCTCTTTTTATTGCCATTAGACTCTTAATATTTCTACTATCATTAACACTATCACTACCATTCTCACTACCACCATCATTGCCATCATTACTATCACTATCGCTACTACTACCATTATCCCTAACACTACAACCATCACTATCATTACCATTACGATTATTATTATAATTATTAATTTTTTTACACATTGGTGGTTCACAGGAAGACCAGGTTCTCAAATAACAACGGGCTTTTCGCTCAATGGGTTATTTACTATTTATTTAAGAATCTGAATTTAGAAAGTTCGGACAATGGGGAAATAACTTAAATATAACAGACTTCTGCATTAATTTTCAAAGCCTTGGAGGGATATCAAGTTTTTAAGGTTTTCTATGATGTGTTTTTCTATAAGGTCATTACTAGAGATAATTATTGAGAGAATAGATACTCGGTCCTATTTGCATTGATCTTTGATTTGATATGCTAGATCGCTGTACTTCCTTATCTTTTCTGAGATGCTTTTTGCATGTTCATATAACAAGGGACATCAATGAGAAAAGTATTCTTTTGGCACTTTGAGAGTTATCGCAATATCTGGCCTGTTATGTTCTAGAGTCTTGTACGTCAAAATTCTGCGATCGAAATAAATTCTGACCTTTTCATTTTCCATTATTATTATTATTATTATTATTATTATTATTATTATTATTATTATTATTATTCCCTCTCTATGCTAAGGAATGAAAACGAACTTTTCCTTTTTATAAGAAATTATGGGCACAAAAAACTGTTTAGGAAATTACCCACCTGGGGTACATCATATATAATTAACACGAAAAATCTAGAATTTCGCAGATTACGGGATATTTGGATTGTCAGGTACACATGCAACCCGGAAAGCAAATGCGCCCTAACACACTTTAATAGAGTTCATTACTGGGAAATGATGTGTAAAGTAGCCACCTGTGCCGTGTCTAGCAACCAGACACGTGTTGCAGAAGACCCTAAAAACAACCAGAACGCTTTGAGAGGTCGAGTAAATTGGATCAAAAAGTTCTCAGACCCTCGAGAAGTGGACTGGTATGCTAATGCTTCCAATCAAATATTTCAATAAATTTGAGACTGCACACACAATATAAAACGAGGAAGTTTAACATAATGAAGAATCTATTTATTGAAAAAGTTAATTTCCCAAGAGCAGTTGTAGTAGATTACACACAAACATCTGTACATAAAATGTGTCTTTCAAAAGATTGAAATATTGTAGATCGGTTCCAGAGCCTAGAAGTCCTTGTACGAGTTATAATTTCTTCAAAATTATACATTTTTGGATATTCTATAGTCTATATTTTGATGGTTCTGTTACTCCATACCACGAGTTACTAGAAACGATGTAAGTTGGGTCCCAGGGTTAAGCTATTTTCACTTTTAAAATAATGATTTAAAAAGTTCTGATTTTTTGAGAAGTGCATTTCTTGCGAAAAATCTTTAGGGTAAAAACCGTATTATATTTTTCAGGTTTCCTGTCTTATGGGTACTCTAACTGTTCAGAATTTCCCATTTCACTCGCTAGGAAAGACACTGCAATTATACGCCGGCGGCGGCTTGAGGTTCATAACAGTATTACGTAAAAAAGCGAATGGTGGTACATCAGATACTTTCTGGCATTAATTCAAAACTTGCAATTTTCGAAAATTCAAAAACCAGCGAAAATGAGACCCGTGCCATTCTTTTAAGCGTCTCTTTTTCTATCTGTGGAAAAATATTGAAGAAAAAATTGGGAGCGGTTTTTGAGAATAAAAGTAAAGTTGAGAAATTAAATTTTGGTAATCAGGAAGAACGGTTAGGAAAAACGCATTAGGAAAAAACTATTGGATAAAAAAATTAAAAAAGTATACATTAAAAATAAATTAATACGAAAACTGCATTAGAAATAAATAATTTAAAAAAACATTTCAGAAAAAATGGACATAAGGAAGAAATTGTAACGAAAAGTGAACGTGAATCTTTGAATATTCTCTGTCCAGATTTCCCATTCTATTTATTTTATAAAACATCGTATCACTTACTTAATAATTATTATGTGTTATAGTATTTAATACTACTTGCTCGTTAACCGACCAAGGATTGATGTATATTTAATATGTAATAACCCTTTATACTGTAATAGTTTTCATCGTGCTAAACACTCGTAGTTTTGCTTTGCGGTTCGATGTACAATCGCTTCGCAAAAACCAATTGTAGCACATAAACTCTCTCTGCTTCCGAGCTCTTTGTAGTATTTAGCATTGTGACAAATTGGGATATGAGTTTTTATTTGCTTGTTGGTTTTGTTATTTCATTTGTTTGAAAGGATTATGTTCTGCGTCCTATGAAACTCGTAATTGAGAACAATTCGGGTGTCTCGTATAAAATGTGGTTGTCGATCAAACGCGACATTTTCGGGTGATGTGCAAAAATGGATGTGACAACTCCTCTTCATGTGATAGGGTACTATTATACAAATATTGCGTTTACAGAATATCAGAATCGTACCTAATTAACTTGAACGTTGACATTGATGCTAGGGAAGAGCGGGTATATTTGCTTGCTGTTATGTAACGATTTACTTGTTCAATGCCAATCGCCCAAATTGATCGTTTTGACTGTACATCAAAAACACTAATCATGGAACTTTTTACTTTGAACTTTCGCAAATACGCGTACAAAATTTTATATTCTCAGTCACAGGCGCAATGTCACTGCCCTGAGTTTTACATTTTTGCAGTATTCTTTGTTTTATTGATCTAAAATTGGATAATACGCCAAACCGTAATTTATTTTACGTTGAAGATGTTGTAAGGTATATCGAAGTTGAGGGAAGTTGTTGAATGTTCTATACTGTAATATTTTTGGAATAAATTATCTTAAATTACACAATATATTTTTTGGGAAATCCCGATTACTTGAGTTCAACATGTAAAATAATTAACACTGCGTAACATGTTATTCATTAACTATTTTGAAATAAACAGCTTTTATTAAAACATTCGTTTAAATCATACATACAGAAATTCAAGGGTATAATACACGTTTCTCATGATGAAAGTAGACATGCGAAAGTTTTCGACAAGGTTCCCTTTTCCCTGTTTTTTAATATTTTATTTTTAATAAATAGTCACATTTTTGTGAGGTCTCTGTATTTTTGAAAATTGCAGGAAATGAACACCACAAAAATACAATGATAAGAGTTTTTTTCGAAATTTGTTTCAAAAAATTCGGTCTTTAAGAAGGTCACAGGTTTTATTTGAAAAAGTTAATAGTTTTCGCGTAATTTCTGCTTGAAGTTAATGCAATTTTTTTAAAAGTTATCAAAACAGGCTCCAATTTTATTTCTTTAAATTTTTTCCAAGGAAAGAGCAAAAGATTGTTAAAAATGGCGCAAGTGTTGGGCGTGTTAAAAATGGCGCACAATTCGTTGAATTCTCTTAGTTTTCAAAATTGCAACTGTTAGAAATAATGCAAGTATGTGCTGTTTTCATATCACTAGTTTTCACCTATTTCATTGTTCGTTTCTGTAACATTTCCACTTTATTTTTAAATATTTTATTCAACAAATTAAATACACTGTCTCTATAAGATTTCTTAAAATAACTCATTTGTCTCGAACTACTACTGCCTAATAATTGCTTTCTACATACAGAGAGTTGTGTTTATTAAAAAATAAAAAAAGCTAAATATCTACACATTTTCAATCAAATATTGACAAAATGTAGAAGCTATTTTTAAAAAAGCTTTTTCTTCTCTGCTACCTTCGCGAGAAATGGAAAACCAAATTGAACAATTTCAAGGATTATTTAATATCTCATGGAATCAAAAGGGGTCAATATATCATAAATTTCATGTCTTTTCAGGAGTGTTTTAGACATTTTAAATGGAGTTACAAATGAAAAATATAAAGTACATCTTTTAAACACATTTATACCCCCATTTGCAGGTATTATGTGTACAGGTGTTACAGGTGATTAGTTAGATATTAGCTCCTTGCCAAGAACACAACTGTCTTCAAAAATAGATCTCCCGATATATACATACATTTATTTGAACTGCAATTGGGTATAACCCGGTGGAAGTTAAATAACAATAATTACAATAATAATAGCAATATTAATAATAATAACAATAATAATAAAAGAGTTCAATACAAGCCGAACATGCAATAATCATACTATCACTAATATTAAGTATTATAACAAATATTTCAACTCTGTCATGATATATAATAATTATTATATGTCGGTGATGCTAAAATTTAATACAAGATACATAAATATTGGCCAAATTAATTTTTTTTAATTCATTGATCGCGTTCTTTACAATTAACTGCACTACACTGCACTGCACAACACTTCACTACACTACACTACACTGTTTTTGCTTTGAATTACACTGACCAGCACTTCACAGCACTTCACAGCACTTCACCGCACTTCACAGCACTTACTCACTTAATGTCTATTACTAGCATATTATTCAAACTTATTTCTAAAACTTCGAATACTTGGAGGAAAAGCTTTGAAAATCGCTGCGGGTAAACTGTTCCAATCTTTAATTGTTCTGTTACAAAAGGAAAATTTCCCAAGATCTGAATTTTGTTTCCTTGCTCGAATTTTGTGTGATCGCTTCGGCCGAAATAATTTGTTTTTTCTAGTCTAACCTGAATTTCCTTCCAAGCTGGTTGACATACGTACGATTTATAAAGAGCGCAAAGCCTCGCCCTTGTTCTTCTCATTTCTAGAGGTTCCCATGCCTTTTTTATCGCGATAGTTCTATAGGTAAACTTATTCGCTTTTCTCTGTATTCTATCTAGATTTTTCCGGTGCGACTTTCTGTATGGATCCCAACATGCCACTCCGTATTCCATGAGAGGACGAACCAGCGAAAAATATGCTAATTCTTTTGCGTTTGCAGAACTTTTCTTTAGAATTCGCATTACAAAATGCAAAGACTTCCACGTTTTCCTAACAACCTGATTTATATGCTTCTCCCACCTTAATTTACTATCTATATGAATGCCTAAATACTTGCATGATGAGACTCTTGGGATGACGACCTCACCTAAACGATAGTCTGGTTCCTCATAATTTCGTCCCCGCCCGAACGTTATTGTTTTGCTTCTTGCTGGTAACTTTCGCTTTTAAAAGGTAAAATCACACAAGACAGACGCAGTTTTCTTCGATAATTTTGTATTGATTTTGAAGTTCGGCGCATGCCAGATCCGTAAATTTGCTATTCCTATTAGGCAAGCTTGATACAATATCAGCAGAGAAAGTTTCAAAAAGTGCATTGCTAAAAGAGTGGATTTATAAAGAAGATTCACGGCGTACTGGAAATGTATTTTTGCCAGTGTTGTGAAAAGGGGGTAAACTGTGCAAAAAAAATTTCTTACTACATAAAAATACTGCATATCAAGAAAAAAATTGAAAAGAGTGAGAAATGCTAAATTATTTTCAAAACTCAAAAATCCAACATTTAACCAACAAAATATACAATTCCACACGAGTCAACTCTTAGGAAATATTATCAGACTCCGCAATATGTTTTGACAATCGAAGAAATTCTATTTGTTTTTTAGGGAGTTGTGTTCATCCTTTATGTAGTACGTATTACGTATACATTTTAGACTATTTGCCTGTCAATTTATCCTTTGCTAGATACAGTATGTGATCAAAAGTATCCGGACACCTGGCTGAAATGGAAATACAAGTTCGTGGCGCCCTCCTTCTAAGGGTGTTGGCCCACCCTTAGCCTTGATGACAGCATTCACTCTTGCAGGCATACTTTCAATCAGGTGCTGGAAGGTTTCTTGGGCAATGGTAGCCTATTCTTCACGGAGTGCTGCACTGAGGAGAGATGTCGATGTCGGTCGGTGAGGCCTGGCACGAAGACGCCGTTCCAAGACATCCCAAAGGTGTTCTATAGGATTAAAGTCGGAACTCTGTGCAGGCCAGTCCATTACAGGGATGTTTATTGTCCTAGAACCACTCCTCCAGAGCCCGTGCAGTATGAACAGGTGCTCGATTGTGTTGAAAGATGCAATCGCCATCCCCGAAGTGCTCTTCAACAGTGAGAAGCAAGAAGGTGCTTACAATATCAATGTAGGTCTGTGCTGTGATAGTGCCACGCACAACAAAGGATCCAAGCCCCCTCCAGGAAAAACACGTCCACACCAAGACACTATCACCTCCGAATTTCACTGTTGGCACTACACACGCTGGCAGGTGACGTTCGCCGGGCGTTCGCCATACCAACACCCTGCCATCGAACATTGTGTACTGTGATTCGTCACTCCACATAACGTTTTGCCACTGTTCAATCGTGTTAATGTTGGCGCTCCTTACACCAAGCGAGGCGGCGTTTGGCATTTTCGTGCGTGATGTGTGGCATATGAGCATGGAATCCAAGGTTTCTCACCTCACGCCTGTCTTAGTACTTCGAGTGGATCCTGTTGCAGTTTGGAATTCCTGTGTGATGGTCTCGATAGATGTCTGCCTATTACTTTTTAACCCCCTCTTCAAATGTCGGTGGTATCTGTCAGTTAACAGACGAGGTCGGCCTGTACGCTTTTGTGCTGTATATGTCCCTTCACGTTTCCACTTCACTATCACATCAGAAAAAGTGGACCTTGGGATGTTTGGGAAATCTCGCGTGGAAATCTCGCGTACAGACTTCTGACACAAGTGACACCCAATCATCTGACCACGTCCGAAGTCCGTGAGTTCCAAGGAGCGTCCCATTCTGCTGATGCACATGCATAATGGCTACGGAGGTCGCGAAAAATGCGTACCTAACGGTAGGTGGCAACACAATGAACCTAAGATGAAAAACGTACGTTTTGGGGGTGTCCTAATACTTTTGATCAGATAGTGTAGATCTATCAAGAATAGGTTTACCATAATAAAAAAGAATTTAAAGGAAGTTGCTTCTTTACAGGATGGAACACTTCATCTGATTAATTTTTAAACAACTGATTACAAGTATGTCGGTGCTTCAATGGAATGTAAATGGATTTCATACTAGATACGAAAGAATACATTTACTATGCCAGCAATATCCCCCAAAGATTATCGTATACAAGCAACTAATTTCAAACTCAACAATAAAGGAAGAATTAAAGGTTTCAAATGTTTCAATTGAAATAGAACTGATAGTCATCATGCATCTGGTAGAGTGACTACATTTGTCAAAAAAAACTTCTCTGCCATCATCAACTCTGATTTGAAGGTGGTTGCTATTCAAATCTCTTCCCAATTAACATTTTCATCAGTAATATTTCTCTTCCTAACAGTTATGCATTTGAAGCCATAGAGTTATGTAATATTACAAAACAACATTCTAAACCATTCTTATTGTTGGATGACTTTAACTCTCATAACAAATTTTGGGGATTCTGTTTTAATGACCCAGGAGGAAAAATATAGAAGCAGTTATTGAGGATACTAACGTTAATAATGATCAACCTACCCATATAAATACAAGCAATGGTAACTTCAGTACTATCAACCTCACTCTCAGCTCAACTAATCTGGCTCACAAATGCAGCTGATGGGTGTAAGAGACTCGTCACAAAAGTCGATTTTCCATACGATGTTGATAGTAACATTTACGGTATCTAAAAATGGAAATTTAGCCAAGAAAACTGGAAAAAATATAAAAATATAATCAATAAGTCTCTTCATGATTTTGACTTCAATCACTCCATAAATGAGAATGTGGATGCCATAGATACCAACTTCTCAGCTATAATTAAACAAGCAGTAAATCAATCAATTGGAATGTACACACTATCCCACAAACATATGTCAGTGCCATGGTGGAATGACGATTTAAAAAAGCCATTTAGAAATCCAACCATGCATTTAACAGATTCAAGAAACAAAAAATGATACAACAAAATCGCATATAAAAGAACAAGAGCACTTACCAGAAGAATTATCAAAGAAAGTAAGGCAAAATCTTGGAAGAAATTTGTGTTATTTGTCAGTTCACTGAACTGTGTTAAAGAGTCAAGGAGAAAAATTAACACAATCCAGAATAATAAAAGATATAACCGAATACACTTTATAGAAGCTGACAGTAAAATAATATCACAACCTGAAGAAATTGCCAATAGCATAGCTAACTCATTTGCTAAAAACTCCAGTAACCTGTATTTCTCTAAAGCTTTTCAGTTATATAATGATGAAGAAAATATTTACTGGATTTTAAGGTAAAGATTTACTGGATGAATTTGAAGATACACCCAAGCACATCAATGACCTTATTTCCATGAATGAATTCCAAGATATTCTTAACTCTACTACCAACCCATCTCCTGGTCCAGATAATATCCCAAGCATTGTTATCCAAAAACGTTTGGCAAAGAAATATTACTTTAGTTATACAACTTCATATGGCAAAGAAAGGATTTTCCCAAGATCTGGAAAGGTAGCTATTGTTCCCATCCTGAAACCTGAGAAAGAAGCCCCTAAAGCTGACTGTTATAGGCCTATTTCACTTACATGCAATATCTGAAAAACATTATAGAAGATCATCAATAAAAGACGTTGATGGTTCCTGGACAATAATAAGATCATGAGTGACAATTAGTTTGGTTTTAGACAGGACTAGCCACTACGTCACATTTATTAAGTATTGACACCTACATCCAAGAGGTGTTCATGAACAAACAACATGTAATTGCAGTTAACCTGGATATGGTTTGGATCAGACGAGTTCTTAACACGCTACAAACGTTAGGGGTCAAAGGTAATATACTTGACTTCATCAAGAACTTAACCCATTTACGTAAAATTCAAGTTATAGTAAACGGTATACTTTCAAGAACGAAGTTGGAAATGGTGTAAGTTTCAAGATGGAAGTGTTGGTATGGTGTGCCACAGGGCACACCATTTTCCAATTACTTGTGTTACTAATGAAGGTATTGAGTGTTTCCTTGTTTTTACTACTAATTAATGATATAGATAAGGATATTCTACCCCCCGCCATATCCAGAAAGTACGCAGGCGATGTGCAATTTGTCCAATTTTGGTGCAAAGGCAAACTTCTTTCATCGACCCAAATTATAATGCAAAACATTCTGAATAAAGTATTCGACTGGTCATTCGACTCAAGATCCTGCTGCAAATTCTCTGTCAAAAAGACTGAATGTACATGATCTTTCCTAAATGAAGTGAATGTCTAATACCTAAACTACAAGTTGGCTCACAACCTGTGAGATTCCTTAACACCATGAAGATACTAGGACTTCAGTTCGACTCCAAATTAACATGGAAGACGCATATACAGAACATTGTGGCTGATTGCAAGAAAGTACTTAATATCTTTAAATACCTTTCTAACAACAGTTGGGGAGCTGACAAAAGCACCCTACTACTGACATATAAGGCGTTAGTCAGAGCAAAACTTGATTATCGCTCCCACATTTACCAATCAGCCAGCAAGAAAGAACTTCGGACACT
The DNA here is from genome assembly GCA_011170035.1 of Teleogryllus occipitalis. Lineage (NCBI taxonomy): Eukaryota > Metazoa > Arthropoda > Insecta > Orthoptera > Gryllidae > Teleogryllus > Teleogryllus occipitalis. Next base: position 50,764 of record BLKR01003370.1, read on the forward strand.
CGACGTTATTCATAACAAAGGTTTAATAATTAGCACCGGTTGTTACCATACTGTCCCAATTGGTAGCATACTCATTGAGGCTCAGGAGCCCACACTAGCCCACCGAAGGGATATCACAAGCATTAAAAGCTGCCTCGTCCACAAACTCTATAACGCACAACAATGTCTTCCCCCCCTCATCTACTCCTGTATAGTGAACATCATTGAATCAAACCATTGGAGAAAATATTGGAGAATTAAGCAAATTCTCACCTACACTAACGTCAGAAATATCAGAGCTGAAAAACACGGTTACAATCGAACTCCACCTTCAACATTACCTTGTATCCCGGTAGAATCTTCATTGTATGAACAATGCAACAGTCCCCTAAATAACGAAGAATGGGATAAAAGAATTTAAAAAATGTATAACGACCGCCAAACTTAGTCACTTTTATCTAAGTTGTGATAACAACGATCAGTCAACCGAAGCAATCGTTCGAACCCCTGAGAAGCTTATTAAACACCAACTACACAAATACTGTAGCTCTCTGTCGTGACCGGCCGCACGTAATCAAAAGTGCCGCCACGGAATGACGTCAGCAGGGCGTTACCGCCCCTGGCGGCAGTGGGCAACATCCAGCGCGGGCCAGCCGTGCCCGGCTGAGCGCGGCCGTCACGCCTGAGCGGGCGGGGTGAAACGACCCCGCCCCTACTACGCAGCCAGTCAACGGGCCTACGGCCCGGGGCCGCTGTAAGAGGGCCTCGGCGCAACGCTGAGGCAGATAGCGAGCGACTGTGATAGTGTGACGATCTGGCGGTATAGTGGTGTTATTGTGTAGAGAGAGAGAGAGAGAAGACGAAAACTGTGCTACGACTTTGGACTTCCCTTCTGCTATTTAGTGACTCGGCATTTGTTGGTATATCTCCTGGTTTACGACGACACGGCTACGTTCTCTCTGCAAGTTCTCCTGGTTATTCGGCACTACGGCTTTGTACCTGGTTTTGTCAATAAATTTGTTTTAAGAACCCTGGTGTGTTTAATTTGGATACTTCACTCTCTTACAGCTAAGAAGTACGCCCTCATGTCTGCACAAGAAATAATTCACCAGTCCTCATGTGAAAACAGTGTTATTCACACGAAGTCTGCTGCTGAAGTCTGCTGCAACACAAATCAGAAGTCTGAAGTGATTATTAGCATCCAGGAACTGTGCTATCTTCTAAATAGACAAGGAAAAAGGCTGCTTATTTTCTGGTCTCCACCCCAGCAAGTTGATCCATTTATGACAAACGGAAGCCCAATCCCGACTTTTCTCGTGGATCTCAAGTCTGGAAAAAATGTCCACAATATTGTCCACTCCATCAAGTATACTTGGAGTTACATAATTAGAATCATAAAAAAAGCAATGGAATACGACTGGGAGAGAGTGCAAAATGAGCAGTATATATAAAATGATTCATGATTTCCATAAACTAAGAACCAACAAAAAACGCAATCGCAAAGGTCAAGTGACACTTTCTCGAATCAGATCTGATCTCCCCAAGCTAACTCACTCATATCTATTAAATAACACAACTCCCCTAAAATGTGAATCATGCAACAAACAACAGTACTGTCAATTGTCCATATACTTCAGTCAAGTACAAAACATATTCATCAACGCCAATCAATCCTACAGGCCGATAATCGTGAAAGTATTTTATACTTTTTTAATCAGTATACTATACTGATTTTCAGGAAAAAATTAACATTATGTAAAACATTAAAAATGTATAACGATTTATAAGTCTGTCAATTGTAAATAACTGTTTAATTCTTGTTTAAATTGTATCTACACTATGTAAATTTAATCCTGAATTAATTATTTTATATCATGTAAATTTCCAGTCGTTAATAAACTTGTCATTGATGCGACTTTAAATAAAATAAATTTTAAAAAACATTTAATTTGGTGCGGAGAATTATGAATCTCCTTGACTCCAAAAGAGAGTATTTCATTTATACGTCAATATCTTTTGAATGTTCCGAGTGTAAATTGTTTTCTAAAGTGCTAGGCTAATCATCATGAAACATGTAAAATATGCACAAGAAAAAATTAACTATCCCGGCGAACTTCAATTTATTTCAAGTTTCTAACCAGGATATCTTAGGGTTGGAGCCCTGACAATATATACAGCTGAGTCAAGTTCAGCTGCTGACCGGAAGAGAAATCTAGGAACCGGCTGCTCTGATCGGTGTTTTCCATGGTTTGTGTAATCAAAACGAGGTGAATGCCGAAGCACTACCTGCTAACAAAAGGACAAAGGGCCGGGCACGATCTTTCCTTTTCTTCCATGTCCTATCATACACAAACACACACACTATACACACGTCGGGAGAACAGTCGGTAGCTTAGAGCTTGACCCAGCTAGGACAGTGTCTTGTTGGGAGAGATATCTGGAGGGGAAGTTTCTTCTAAAGCGACGATCCCACCATCCGGAGGAGGAGGGACGCTGCCTCTACACGGTATAAAACATTCACGACCCTGACGGGACTAATGACCACATCGGTTGGCATGGCCAGGAACATCAATCAAATTTCCAAGGAACCAATAATCATGTTTATCAATATTTTAGTATCCTATCCCCTCTGCATTCCCCATTCCCGCTTTACTTGTGGCGTTTCCCCACCCTTTCGCCCGCAGTGACCAGTCCGCGAGCCCTGCCTGCGCGCCCCGCACAAAACGCAAATCATTAGCGCGAGTACTGAAAGGGACAGTGATTATAATAAAGAGCGGGAGCTCCACCACGCCGCCGCCACCACCGCCGATTGTTATCGACGCTTTTTTGTCGTTAGCGCCCATGCGTTTGACTGCGGAAAACATAATCCGGCAGCGTAGAATAGACGGACGCCGCAGTTGGGAGACAACGGGTGTACAGAACAGCGAGGCAATGGGATATGCGCGTAGGAAAATGGAGAGAAAAGTGAGAGGGACCTTAACAACACAGAAAGCAGAAGGAAGGCAAAAAGTGTGAAAAAGTTTGGTTCAAAATAGTATAATCCGTAAAATGGAATGTCGACAGAGATATCAGGCCAGGAAAACAATTGGAATAAAAAAGCGGTATGAGTAAGAAAGAAATTCTGAAAATGGTACATTTTAAGAAAACATAAAGAGAGATGTGGATAAATAACGCGAGGAAAAATGAAGATCGGCGTTGAAAGATTAATTATCATGTGTAAAGATGAGAGAACGATGAAATTAAAACACTACGAAAATATTTCTTTTATCTTTGTATCTTTTATCGTTTTGTAAAACTTCAAGGAAGTTTATCTCTAAAAATGTAATATATATTCGATTCAACTCTTAATGATGGTCTGCCTAATAAATATTGGTTCGTCCTGTCACAGAAGTCGCCATAAAACTCATAACCTTGTCTCACACTCCTGAACTTTCTATTCTTGAACTTAAATGATTCTTAAATGAACACGTTATATATTCTTGAGAAAATATTGAACTTATTATTAGTTGCACATTTCTGAAAGAAATTGATATTGAATTGAAGAATGAACTACACTACCACATTATATTCACGATAATAATTATATTTATTAGCTTTCATATTTTCACAAATGTGTTAATGTGTGTAACATTCGAAAAGTCACTGAGGCAACATTTTGTGCAGTGCGATAATAATGAGATAATACTTGCAAAATTCTTAAACGTTAAACTCCCATCCATTTTTAAAAGAAGATTACAATTCGAACCTCTTGAAAAGTAATCTTCTTTACACAATAGGATAGAAAAATAAATGACGTGTGTGTTGTCAAAATTTCGTACAGCCCTTCTACCCTTTCATCTGACCCATCCTCATTCGACCTCACCACTGAATTGTTTGTGCCTTCAGGGTACTTGAGTCGATGAATTCGAACCATGGAACCATCGTCTCCTATGTTATTTTAGTACTATACATACCTATTGCCACTCTCACAGGCAACCAATCTTTATAAATGAGTATCTCTAAAGAAAAATAATTTCACAGTCATTACGAATTGCATTTTGATATTAAAAAAGAGAAGGATTTGTTAAAAAGCATCTAAATATTCACATCAAATGCAACCCGCAACGTTCGATAGCATTGTCAAAATCTGTAGAGTTAAAAAACTCCTAAACGAAGCGTTCTTAAAACTTGAAATTTTGGGGCCAAAGACCTCAAAGAAATAACGTTTCTCACACCGGAATATAATGATAAGATACTTTTGGACATTCTATTACACCCTGGTCTATTACATACTGGTCCGGCGCTAATGAATATTATCCAATACCAACTATTTTACTCGGCGCTAGAGGCGATCTTTGTGACGCACGCTTTGAAGACTTAGATTTCTCCGTCTTATATGTATGCTTTCTGTGTACACTGTGGTTGCGCCGACTGATGAGGTTTATTTGCATAATCATTAATTCAAGATAATGCAAATAAACCTGCATGCTCTCGCAGCAACAAAGCTTTAATAGTTGGTAGATACCGATGAAGATAGCTTTATACCTTCTCGTGTATATACGTATATTCGGGAGTATATAGAGAAAGTTATGTAATGCTGCGGATAATCGATTTCGAGAATTCAACGGAAATACACTTTTTGGGGTCCCGTGATACCGAAAAAGTGTTTTTTCTCAAAAATCCGTCCGTCCGTCCGTTTGTCATATGTGAACAAACATAGCGCCTAAATCGCACGTACGATCTTTTCCAAATTGAAGAAACCCCTATCCACCTGGCTCTAGTTGAAACTTTGAAATTTTGAAAAACATTCTTTAAAATTTGGGGGTACTTTACATGAAGCCCCCCGGACATTTACAAAATTTTCTCACAAATGGCTCAATCCAAACGGCTATATGTCGATATCCACAAATAAATGTTAATACAATCCACCTAAGAAATATTCAGTATAAAGTAAATCTATGAAAGGAACAGGGCAAATCATAAATGTTTATAGATTAACAAGTGAGTTTCGATAGCGTGCCCAAGGGGGAAGTAATAATTAAATATTAATAGACAAAGATTTAACAGGATTATTATAGTATTGTGTGCGGAAGACTTCAAGTTGGATGTACTAAATGTACTAAGTGTATTGTTAATGTAACGTAGATTAAGATTAACTAAAAGTGCTACAGAATGGCACAGACTTTCTCAACTAGTCGGTTTTCACATTTCTTTGGTCTGGGCTAGCTTTACGGTCTTACCCCATCCTCTTGCCAGCTGCCATTTGTCGCCGCCCAAAGTCCTTTTTTTAGTTTCCTAATGGTAGAACCGAAATATTACTTTAATAATATCAAAGAAGAATAAAACATTGTCGTATATGTTAATTTTCGTTGAATACTTTGGAGTCGCATTTAAGAAAATATCGTTTGAGCGTTACAGTAAATGCAAAAATTCAAGCTGCTTTTCACTGAAATCTTTTGAGCTTTTGAAAAACTTTCTTTAAAGTCATTTGAAGCACATACACTAAAAAATAGAGTAATGAATACAATCTATACAAATGTGCCTATTCAAGGCTTGAGAAATATTTTAATAAAATACTTTTTAAAAAGACAAAAAATACAGCAAAATTAATTTTATATACTGTGTATCTTCCGCTATCCATTCGAAAAGTTTGAAGAAAAAATTTGGAGCCGTTTTTGAGAAAATGGCATTTAGACATTTCTGAAAATTCGTCATTTTGAGCCCATTTTCACAGAAAACTGTTGAGTTTTCGGGAAACTTTATTAGACACAATTTGAAACACTTGTACTCATAAGTGCAATAATGTGAATAAAATGTCGCTAATATAAATATTAACGATGAGAGAAGCTAGTTAAAAATTTACCTTTTTGAAACAACAAAAGAATACAGGAAAATGGCGTTTATGCCATCTCAAAGACTACATTCAGAACTATCCTACCAAAACTTTAAAGAAAAAATTTGGAGCCGTTTTTCAGAAAATCTTGATTTTGTTATTATTAATACTGCACTTTTCACGCAATATTGCACGAAAAGTACTAAAAGTTTCAAAAAAATGTTCATGACCTTATTGGAACTAAATATGGAAAATACATGTGATTTGAACGAAAAATCTCGAAATTCAATCTCGCTAAAATTCAAATTTTGCAATGTTTGAAAATTCAGAGTTAACAGTGAAAATCGGACCTACACCAGTGCACCTTTATAAGTGCACTTTACTTTATTCTTACAAGAAATTTAAAGAAAAAATTTGACCAATTTTTTAGAAAAGATTTTGAAAGTGTCCCAGGGGCTTCATGTAAAGTACCTCCAAATTTTAAAGAATGTTTTTCAAAATCGCAGCTCTTCTATTCGAGGCAGATCGGCTGGGGAATATCCATCTTGGAAAAAATCCTACGTATGGTTTAGGCGTTAGTGGTGTTGACAGACGGACGGACGTTTTGAAAAATAAAACATTTTTTTGGTGTCAAGGTCCTACAATTTCTGAAATTTCACTATATTACGTGTTAGAGAGAGTAATTTACTACATATTAGAATAGGTTTTATTTACTTTTTCTGTATCAGACATCCACAATACGAATTTTTCTATTAAAAAATCGCCTTTTTTTCGCAGCATTACATAAATTTCTTTACGTATATTACTCCATATATACGTACGTATACGAAAAAGTAGAAATTAGTTATACCAATTAAAAATGTAGTACATGTAATTCTATGTAAAAACACGTAAAACATTAGTGAAACGATCTAGCGGCCGGCTGCTCTGATCGATAGTTTTCCGATCGATGGTTTCGATGGTTTCTCCGATCAACACCAAGCGAATGCCGGAGCAGTACCCTACCAAACGGGCCACGGACCGCGCGCGATCTGTCCTCCCTCTTCCTTGTCCTCTCCTCTCCCTTTACACACACACTTACACTAACATGCACTACACTACCACATATTCCGGGAGACCGGTCGGGAGCTTAGAGCTTGTCCCGGCTGGGGCGGTGCCCCGCTGGTGGGAGAGTCCAGGTTAGGGGGAAACCCCACTAGCCGATGGTAGGTCGGCGCTGGATCTGGCCATCCAGAGGGGGACGTTCACCGCCATCTCCCAAGAAAAAACATGCACTACACAAACGGGACTAATGACCCAAGCACTTGACGCGCCCGGAAACACGAAAAAATCAATCAACCATTAGTGATACGAAAATTTAACTTATGATTTTGTGAAGACTTCTCTCATGGAGAGTCATTAAATTGACTGTATTACAGGTGGTTTCTCTGCTCCCCAGTGCGGTTGTCGTCAGAACGTCATATTCAAAGTTCATATTCTGAGAGGTTAATTTCGTAATAAATTCGTAAATAATTTCGTAATTTCTTGTACTAGAAATCAATCACAAACCTCTGGGAATTTCATGGCTTGTGCAATGGCTGTCATATTCTACTTTTATTATGTCTGTGTGTTGATGGAGTTCATAAATGTAAGCGTTGGTATACTCAAACGACACAAAATGATAATAAATTAAGATAGTTTTTTTTATCCTGTTATGATACGAAAGGAGAAACAAACAAAAATGAAATTAATTTTGATTGACTTTTTTGCAGGATTTTCCTCACGAAAGGCGCGGGAAGAACAACAAAATCCATTTACCTCTCTCTAAATAAATGAAATACTATTCACGTTTTGCACGCATATTCTCATTTTACTGGTGAACAAACTAATCTCGGATATACTATGAAATTCAAAATAAAATTAGCATATGAAAATCATATGACAAACTTGTCTGTAGCTGTAAAATCTGTTGACGTAGGTATATTAAAATTCATTAAATTACTGTATATTTACTCTCACCAAATAAAACTTAAAATGCTTCACGCATTTTAAAAATAATTTTAATAATATGCCACCTGCATGTAACCAAATGCGACGTGTATGTTCCCTCTGTGCACTAAAATGCTCGCCCTGTAGCAAAACCGACAATTTTAGACTCATGTTTAAATGTGACATAACGTGCATCATATTAACGTACAATACGCTTTCATATTAATTGAGTCCGGATTCTTATGTAATTACATATTTTTTGTTTTTCTAAATTCACTTCTCAGAATTGTGATTTGGCGAATCAGGGCAATCTAATACAATATTCACATTTTTCGTTACATATACTTTCTCGCCTTATGAATACTTCTTAAAAAGAGAACGTTACGTAATTGTGCCCCAGAAAACGGCGAATTGTCGTCAGAAAAACTCCTTTTTTACATATTTCGTACTATATTACGTATTTAACGTTGCTTATACTTAACATATTTTACTAAACTTTAAAAACTATTAATTTTCTTGAAATTTATTACGAGAAATATTTAATGACTATTTAAAAGGGTTTTTATTTTAAAACAGTCATTTTTTCGTATAGGTATTCAAAATTCCATGTTGACGACCCGAAATATTCCACATGTATACACAGTCAGAACCACTTCGGTTCGGTCAAACACCGTCTGCACTGCATATAGGTTGCATGTATGTTGCGACACGTGCGCATGCGCGTTGAAAATATTATTTCTAGGTGTAGAAAGTATCAGTGACTTCTTGTTTCTTGATCTTTAATCCCAATTTACGATAGATATTGGTTGACGCAGACGCGTTGCGGTTCGAAGACAGTGTTTGTTTGAAAGTCATTGAATTCCCACGTTTGTACGATGACTATAATAATTACTCTCAAAGATAAAAATGTACTCTATAAAAAAATCAGTCGGACAAGCAATATTTATTTTTAAATTTGGTTTATTAAATATTTTATTAATGTAATTTCAAATTGTGTAACTTTATTTTGCCTGTTTGTAAATATTCTATAAATAAGAAAGCTTTTTGATATTACGTATGTGTATATATTTGCAACATATTTATTACATAATTGTGTATTTACTTTGTCGTTTCATCCTATATATATTTCCGGTCTCTATTAATTAAGAGTGTCTCATGATAAATGGTAGAACTTTCTGGGACGTCTAAGAGTAAAACAATAACTTTTTGCCAACGAACACGTTGTGAAAAATTTCATATAACAGATACACATGTGACATTTGATCATTGTTGGTAGGCATCTCATTAACTGATGATCTGCAGGTAAACGAACTCTCTTTGACTGCGTCAGAATGTGACTTGCTGAGCATTGGTGCGTAATACGTTAAAATTAATGACTATGGAGTTTAAGGCGGCTAAATTTTAAAAACCCAAAAATAGGGCATTGTAACTTTTCCTTGACTAAAAAAACGAGACACATGCATGTAACATTATAAAATGGGCCCGTATACCTCAGCTAAGATTGCTTGCTCTGCTGCACAGAAACTCACAGAAGCAAAAGGTTAGGATCATTGACTTTCTCGGTTACGATATCGATAACAATAAAGTGAACACAAGCTCAAATGACGCGATTGTTCATTTTCCTTCCTAGAACCACCACTGAATCTCTCCCTTGATTTCAATACTTTGTGAAACACTCTTGTTACGTGGTACATGAGCGTACGATCTACTCGCGCTTACTGTTTTATAAACTGATGCAAACTCAACGGAATACATTATGATTAAAGACCTATTTTCATGCAGTAAAACTCTCTAAAACGTACAGTAAAACACCAAAAACATTCAATAAAAAGATCAAAACTTTGAAAATGGTGTTATGTAGTCTGAAACTCACAGTTAATCCACTTATCAACTTATTTTATATTTTGAATGTGATATTTCAGGTGAATGAAATATGATTAGAACTGAGATTAGTATATATTGTTTAACAAACCATATTTGACATTTTAAATATTATTCGCACACAAAATTAAATTAGCATAAAAATACAAATTTACCAGAAATCAAAAATAATTACTAAGTTACAGAAGAAATGTCCTTAATTGTTTTCATTGAAATTTACAATTGTGTATATTTCCAAATTATTTTCTGAGAAATATATCTTCTATCAACTGATACATGTTTCAGGAAAACCTGGTTCTACGTATACACTTGTCTGCGTGCCGCCCCGCACTCAAACGTGCGCACACAGTTATAAGTGGTCAAAAACTGCGTTCATTCTCTCTCCTATCTCGCAGGACAACGTCTGTTCCGAGAAATTCGATGAATTTGAAACGCGGTGCGCTTGCCACGCGGTAAGCTTCGCGTGCGGTAAGCTTCGCACCGGGATGTAAGATCAAATGTGACTCGCGCTTGCTGTCTCGTGTTGGAAAGTTCAATGAAGAGTGACTATATTTGCGTTTTTAACGTGGCCTCTGACGGTATTATCTTCACGACTTATTGCGTCTTTCTTTGTCCTGCCGAGAAACGTCGCATGATCGCGACCGTATGAAGCAGTGCTGCAGATCAAGCAACTCTAGCGGTAGAACCGAGAAAGACGCAAAGTCGTGCCTTGTTCCATCTTCAAGACAATACCCTCAGATGCCACGTTTAAAGAAAACAAGAAAACGGATAGATCCGGTTGGGAAGATGGACCCCGAACATGGCGTTGGCTGAGCAGCCGGAATCAACGACCGCGGACCTAGTTCGTGGTAACACCTGCTGCAATAACTTAGATATTTTAATTAGACAACAGGCATCATAAAATCTATAAACGCACAGTTCGTAGGGCAACAAAATGCAGAATTGATACATATTAAATGACACTCGGGTTTCATAGATCAACCGAATGCACTGCTGGGTTACGTCATAAAACTTTCTTCTTACATGAAACCTTTAAAATGATAAATTAATAAAATAAGTTGATAATGTAGAAGTTATATTTTATGCAATAAACCCATGAAACTTGCAAAGTCATCCTGTAAAATCACAAAATGTGTAATTTTCAGACAGCGTTATCTCAAAAGTGCAATATCGTGCAAAATAAAACAAGTACTAAAATAACGTCCGTTTCATGATTCAAATTTTTGTCAATGTTTCATCCAATTTCAAGATAGCAACGAAAAGATGCAATTACCGGGATTCCGGTCTTTCATTATGATAAATTTAAAGTTGTTGAGGGCACTGTTTGCCGATTAGTCAATATCCCCAAAACGAATCATTTTGGCGTCCCGTTTTCCTTTCAAAAAATACGGACAGGTATTGAAAAAAACTGTCCCGACGAATACGGGACGACTTGTCACCTTAGATTTAATGCATTTATTGACATGTTGATGTTAAGTTCACTATTGTAGTTTCTATCGCAAATACAATTAAATATTTAATTCCATTGTAAATAATTTCTTCTTCTTATGCGTCTAAAGCCGGAACCTAATGGGATCTTGTTGAAGAATTAGAGCTGCCTCTAATCACATCCAGGCAATTATGAATAAATTAAAGTTACAAGATGACATTATGGATAATGTGAAAGGTTTTCGTCAACCTCTTGACGTACACTAGATGAAAGTATCAATTCCTTAAATTGACATTCGAAACCATTACCCTAATCTCCGCGCAGAGCAATTACCGCTGCAGCGACAGATTTATAGACTTAGATTGGCAATGGCGTCACTGACCAGAGAGTATATACCAGAGAGTATGCCACTGACACTGAAACTTACCTTGCGCGCCGCCGCATCTTACTTCACTACATGTTCCGCGCTGAGCATAAAAGCGTTCCTAATTCTTTCTTATTACGAGCTTCATAATAAAACGTATGTTCTTAAGAATTCATAATAAGTTCTTTCTTATTGAGGGAAAATAGGAAAATAATTATTATGCATACCTGCAAACGTATTTATTAGCACTTAACTAAAAAGCAATTACTAAAAGTTTCGCATTAATTACAAATGCTTAGAAAAAACAAGGCTATTAAACATTGATCTGGGCCACTAGCGTCCTGCACGGAATTCTATTGATGGTGCCAGTTAGTGATGCGACATCGATAACAAAACACAGATGTTACCAATTATCCATGTTCAAAATGAAAACATCGATGGTAATAAAGTAACGATTAAAAACCATCTATGTTTTTAAACATCGATGCGATGGTTAAGTTAAATTAGTAATCTCTAAAATAAAATTCATGGGCAACAAAATTTAATTTTTTAGTGACAGTGTTGAATAATTTATAATGAATATTAAACTGAAAACAAACTAAAAATAATAAGGGGAAATAAAAATACTCAGCCTGAAAGCCTGAGCGCCCATAGTAATCTCAAAAGGTCACAGCTTCGTGAGTTCGCCTTACGCCCACGGCGTACGCCGCCTCTCCATATGCGAAACAAGGAAAGGAAAGACGTACAAAGTACCAGGGCATCGGGGTCATTCTGAGCGAGAAATAGTCTGCTAGACGAAGATAGTGCTATTGGCGAACTCTGTGGAGCAGAACGTGAACTACCGTGCCACTTCCAGCTTGGCACCGTCTGATCAACAAGAAACGCATACAAATAATTTCAGCGGTCTTTATATAGGGTTAAATGGATAGAGAAGGTGCCAATCCGCAGATGGTTCAGAGGTTCAGGAAGAGGGCGACAGATAGCAATACGTCCTGTGCGTTTGAAGAGAGTATTGATAGAGCATTGAATGACTAAGCACTCGTTCAAATGAATTACTACAAAGAAAAATATTTTCAAGAAACTATATTTTATACACATAATTGTAGTGGAAAATGTATTTTCCTCCTTTTTGTTGGTGGTGCCATGGCACACTACCCTATAAGCCACCACTGATATGTGCTCAATTTCTCTTCTATTAAACTCTTTCACAGCTCTCATTCACGTGAGTGCTGTTTACAGGATTTAAATCTAACACATGACTGCTTAGGCTTGGGAACATATTCAGTTCATTTGCCTTCTTCAGCACTTTATGAGGAATGTTCAAATGTGCAATTTTTCTGAAATTACTCTCTGAATTTTACCTGAAGTACATCTCTCTACAAATTCTGACAACAGCTCTGGAAGGAACAACCCCCTGCTTTTATATGCAAGAAAGGAGTGATGGTTTTCCTTCTCAATCATGTACTTAAGGTACATGTACTGAATAGCATCTGATGAATGGACGCCACTCATGCTCATTGTCAGACTTTAGAGGAACCTTAGATCCTCTTCCAAATTTACGATTGGTGTTAAGCAAATCAAATATCCCGTCCCTTGTCCTTATAAATTTCACAGTTGCTGCAGAACCCTCAAAGTCTTTTATTTGTCGAACCTCACTACAGTACTCTAACGCATCAGCAACTGACTTCTCAGTGTCTGAACTATTAAACGAACTCGCATTTTATGCTTGTATCAAAGCATGTGTTTTGAAGATAACTTATTTGCAAGCCGTAAACCCTCAGTAGACTGCAACTCGTACACAGATTGGACATAACATTTTATTCCACCATCACTACAATATATTACCTTCTCTACTAAGCAATTGCGCACTAACTTATTCATTTGACATGCATTTAGTAATATAACAATTGAAGCTTCTGAGCGTGATGGTTTAGGAAAACTAGTTTTTTTAATTATTTACATTGGATAAATTTGCATGTAGACATTATGCATTACTTAAATTGCTACATGCACCATCAACGTTACTGATGCCACGGATTTCAAGTCAACTTTTCAATAACATTTGTTATTAAAACTTCTCTTTTTCTACTAGACAAAGGTTCAATAAAATAATAATCACAAGGAATTTTCCAGTTATCATTTATGGTAGTACACATAACAACACAAGCCATTTTTGCAGTGGACAAATTATCGTTATTGATTTCTGTGCCAATGTTAACATATCCTAAAAATTGTATCCCCAGAGAAGTCCAACTGTTCTTTCAGAGACATATTTCCAATTGTCAGACCGACAGTTGGGAATTTACCATTTGCCTTATTTTCTGCTACTTTCATTTCAATAGCATCAAAACTTCTTTACATAAACCAGGTTCACAATTGGTTTTAATATACCAAGAATGAATAGTCCTTGAGCATGGCAAGGCATTATTGAACTTTGACTACACAAATTCATACGTCTTGGGAGAAAAATAATGCACCGTCAAAGCAAAAAAATAATTACACTAGGATCAAATAATACTCCAGTTTTACTTCGAGCTTCTGCATTCTCAGATGCCTTCGTGAGTAAACAAGACAGATCTGAGAGAAGAGAGTTTTTCAATATTTCCGCACTGCTCAAGAATTAATTTTTTTCTACGAGTAAGTAAATTATCTTCCTATTATTATTGATTTTTGACTTTTGCCTTCGCACTTTTTGCTGCCAAAAAAATATTTCTCTTTAGGACTAGAAAGTTATTTACGTTTTTCAATTAATAGTTCCACTAGTTTTCGTTTCCTGCGAATCAATGATACTGGTTCATCACCCGCAGAATGTTCACTACTAACACACTGGACATTTTCTTCAATTCTTGTCACTTCGATTTTATGCTCACCGTCTGAAACTTTATCCCTTTTGGTGGGCAACTTTCGTCCTCTTCTGAGTGATGTTTGTAAATACGAGCGATATGAGGCAGACACTGAGGGAACACTCGCTCCCTCAGTCTTCTACATTGTCCTGTTAAATCAAAATATTTTGCCCTTTGTTTGAAAATATATAAAATGTTTCAGGAGCTTCGTGTAAAGTACTTCCAAAAATTTTAGTTTCAAATTCAAGGGACCGCGACATCTGCCAAATCGATTGGCGAATATCAATTTTGGAGAAAAGTGGCTGAACAGTTTATCCGCTAGCGTTGTTCACAGGCGGCCGGACAGACGTTTTGCCATCATTCGATTTTTCGATATCAAGGACCCTCAAAACATGAATTCTGGATACACCACGAGTTAGAGGAAGCAAGCACGGATCGTCAAAGGGAAAAAGTGAAAGTGAAGTTGTCCGAGCATTTAATGAAGAACGGGAAGGGAAGAACAGTTTATCATTGTCATGGGAAGTGTTTCGAAACGGATTTGTTTGACCTGTTCAGCGATAGTAGCAGTTCCTAAAAAATACAATCTGGAAAGGATCGAACAAACACACGATGTATTTAACCAATAATTTTCCTATAACCTGAATACTTTGCTAATGTTGTATACATTGTATTAATATTTATACTTGGTTTTGTTGAATTAAAAAGTACGAGATACTGTCATTTATGATCAAAATATTCTAGTCTCGAATCCTGACGGTGGTGGATTTTCGATATTATATAGTAAGGTCGATTTCTAGAGGAGAAATCTCGCGGCTGGCAGCTTTGATCGGCAGTTTTCCGAGGTTTCTCCGATCAATATCAGGCGAATGCCGCAGAAGTACCTTAACAAACGGGGGCATGGATCTCGTGCGATCTTTCCTTCATCTTCCTTGGTCTATTCGCACCTCTTACTTATACTTACACTTCCATGCACATTACCACACATGTCGTGAGTCCAGCCGGGAGTTTAGAGGTTGTCCCGGCAGTATTATCGGGGGGATACCTGGAGAAGGAATTCCCCCGCAAGCCGACAAGTAGGTCGACGCCAGATCTCACCATCTAGCGGGGGAGATATACCACCATCTCCAAAATAAAGCATTTAATACATTAATGGGACTAATGACCATAGCTGGTGATATTCCCACAAACATCAATTAATCAAAACAATCATTAATATAATAGTAGTTTATCCAATTAGTTTATAATGTGAAGTTTTATTGCATTAGTATATATTTTAAAAACGAGCAACGTTAGGAGCGAGTTTTCAAATTTGTACAAATGCAATAAAGAAACATTATAAACGAGTTTCATACGCTTTTTGTGTAACAGCACTATAATTTTTTTTTTGAGAATCAACTGAATTTTGCGAGAAAAAAAATTTCTGGTGACGTCTCGGGTATTTGACATTGTGCGAGAAAACTGTTGTTGGCTGTTCCGTATACCGCTACCTCCCCAAGATTCTCTCGTTGCGATTGGCAGAATGAGTGATGACTGATGATGCAATCATTCGTGCCGTAAAATCTAATACGTCATACTTTGTGCCGTAAAAGGCCCTTTTACGAACGATTTCTTGCAATAGAAAGCTGGTATTCAAAAAATTTAGTTATAATGCCCTTCAATTTTTTTTAACCAATGTACTGGCCCAACCTCAAAACAGATTGGCCACCCCTGCTCTAGACGAACGCTGACGTAAGAGCCGCGGGCTGTGGCGGACGGGACTCGAAGCGCGATAACGACGGCGCAGCGGTGACCGCGCGGCTGACGATTTGCCGTCGATGGGGCACCGCCCCCGACCGCGCCGCCCCCGACCGCCTCCGCCGCCGGCAAAATTGGGGCAATATTTCTGGAATTAATCAATCACCGCACCGCTCCACCGAGCCCACCGCCGCGCCTCACCGCCGCGGCATCGCTTCCATGCCCCCCCCCCCCCCCCCCCCCCCTGCGGCCGCGGACCTCGCCTACGCCTCTCCCACCACACCCTTTTCCATCCCAGCCCTCCTGGGCGCTTGCCGTTCACGCAGCCGTCAGCCAAGGTTTTCTCAAACTTTTTGTCACCGCCCCTGTCGGTCTTTTCTTGTTTTTGGAAATTTAAGGAGTTAACTTAACCTGTTCAAACTAATAGAGCTGAATACTCAATATCAAAGATTTCACCAGATATTAAAAATGAACTTTATTGACTAGTTTCTGTACTGTTGTATCAAGTTTATACTTAGTGATCAGAGGAATAAAAAACCATCAGAAGGTATGTAATAGTGCCGTCCGTTAAAAAAATCGAAAACAAAAGAGTTGTGCTAAAGTTGTATGAATACTTCTACAAAGAAAATGTTTTTTCTTGTTTTTACATTCAATCATAAGCAGTGATAGTATGAAAATTGTTGTGTATTACACACGGCTAATATCACAAATAAGGACTTCGTTATTTGCTGAAAAGGACGTTAATATCTATAAATCATTAAAAACAATGTGTTATGAGAAATGGCGTTATCATTTACCACAATTAAAATCGAAGTCTCCATGGCAAAAATGCAAGCTCAAAAACACGAACAGTATTTATACTCTTGAAATAAAATGCAAATTAAAGTCAATTCACAAAATAAAATCATGATTGATTGATTTTTTCGTGTTTCTGGGCGCGTCAACTGCTTTTGCTCATTAGTCCCGTTAGTGAAGTGCATGTTTTTGTCGCGGGAGAAGGCGGTGATCTTCCCCCGCTGGATGGCGAGATCCGGCGCCGACCTACCGTCGGCTAGTGGGGTTTCTCCCACACCAGAACTCTCCCACCAGCGGGGCACCGCCCCAGCCGGGACAAGCTCTAAGTTCCCGACCGATCTTCCGTAATATGTGGTAGTGTAGTGCATGTTAGCGTAAGTGTGTGTGTGTGTAAGGGGAGAGGATAGGATAAGGAAGAGGAAGGACAGATCGCGCGCGGTCCGTGGTCCGTTTGTAAGGGTACTGCTCCGGCATTCGCCTGGTGTTGATCGGAGAAACTACGGAAAACAATCGATCAGAGCAGTCAGCCGCTAGAATTATCCTCCAGACACCGACTGAATTCGACCTAGCTGAAAAGCGAGTGTCGAAAATCCTGCCGCCGTCAGGACTTGAACCTAGGACCTCCCGGTCAGAGTTCCCCTCACCCTCACCGTCCCCGTCTCCTCCGCCGTCTCAGACACCTCCATTATCTACGGCATCTCTGCCATTCTCTACATGTCTTCAACTCCTCCGCCCGTTAACACATTCACCACCCTCAACATCACCGCCAATCCCATACTTCCGCGAATCCCTCACCTCCACCATCCCCAGACGTCCGCCATACCCACGCCGCCATCTTCACGCCTCCGCCATCTCCCCCCCACCGCGATTCCACTCACCTCGGTCATCTCCCCATCTCCACCATCGCTCACATCTTTACACTTTCGCTATTCCCGACACTTCTACCCTACGCCATTGCCTACTCCCTTCCACTCTCTCGTGTTCTGTACTGTCTGCAACCTAATTTACAATCCATTGCTACTGCCATCGCATTTTTTTCTCTTCACACCAACCACCAGCTCCATCCACCGTGTGCCAACCCCTATAGCCACCCCCCCCTCTTTTGTGCCCTCAACCCTCTCCCTCCCTGCAGCGCCCGCCGCCGCCGCCCACGCCGCGCCACAATCGCTCCCTCTCCGCCACTCGGCCCGTTGATTTATATCGCCGTGTCACCTGCATACCGCAGTGGAGTGGTCGCCTCATATATCACTTCATTATGACCGCTGGGACTTGGCGTTCGTTTCGCGCGGAAGATGCGAGTACGCTCTCGCTCGTATGTGCATTGGACGCGCAGGTAGCCAACTCATGTCTACTGCTGCGTATGTTACATTACATTGTGCTCTTCCGGTAATTTATTAATTCTACATGCAATTCCGACTCAGTACTTGTGGGTTCAATTCCGGTAATTGGTTCTAATGGTATATGTGCGTTAAATCTGCTTCGAATACAAAATGTAATTCTGAAAAATGTTCCTTCAATAGCTATTTCGCTTATGAGCAATTAAAAAGTCCTAATACGGAAATATCTGTTAACGAATGGATAACATCTAATGTGAAAAGTGATTACTGGTATAATATTGCATTTTATGTCTTTCTGGAAATAGTTTCTGAAAGAAGATATGAATTTACAGTAACTTACAATACATTTAATGGACTGGAACCTATCATTCATTTACACGGTGCATTTATACAGCATTATGAAATGTTTCATAATTCACTTCTCAATCAATCAACTAAATTTTTAAAAAATAAGTATTTTTAGAGATATGTCATACACCTTTAACGCTACCAAAAGAAAAACAATTGATAATAGAAATGTAAAACTGAAATCGAAGTTCATTAAATAATAGTCTAGACTCAACTCTACTTCAAATGATATCAATGTTTTGTAAGAAGATTTGATACATTGGTTAATTTAACGATATTGCCCTAGATTTATCTGACAAAAAATTAAGCGACGTTCTAGTGCAATATTTTATAAATTAAGTAAATGAGTGTTAATAAAACTTCCTAAAAGAATGGTTCCATCACTTGTCGAAACTTTCGGAGGTCAAACTATCTCACAAGTGCACTGAACATGTCCGTAGCATTATTGAATTGCCTTCATCGTCCCTTTCTTGATTAACGCTGGCTGACGATAGATTGGAAATTTCTCTTTAGAATATCGACCATTGAATAATTCCCAACTTACGTTTGTAAGACATAACTTGGCTTCGATTTGCAGGAGAGCATTTTATAATGAAGTGTTTATCCAGATCAATGCAAATATATTTGTATGTTGAATTTTCTTTTAAGATCCGTGAACAATTATGTGCAATAATATTCTTCTAAACTGCTCGGATTGGTTAATGTAACCAACCTGATTTTTGTTTTTGATACAATAAACCCTTATTAACATGAATTCGATGGGACCGAAATAACCGGAGTTCGTGTTATAAAAATTCGTTTTATCTGAGTATTAAAAATGTCCGTATTATCGTAATCCCTTGCCGGAACCGAAGTTTTGTTGGAGTTACGTCGAAATTCGTGTTAAGTGAGTTCGTGCTAACGAGGGTTTACTGCGTTTGTTAAAAAAGGGCAATCAATAAATGTAAGGAAAAATTATCAAAAAATTATCTACAAACAATTTAAAATTCATAAAGTCATCAAAAATTGTAAAATGAAGTCGGATGTGCATTTTTATTCATAAAATTAAAATTATTGGTAATCGAAGATTAACATTTGTGTAAGCTTGATAAAAAATGTTACTGCATTGTGATTTGGATTTCGTGTAATTGTATTTTATGATATTAACATAGTCGTAAACATAGAATTAAACAAAAACATAGAAATAAAATATAGAAATAAAACAAAAAACATAGAATTAATAAAATATTCCCTAAAGGCAGTTAAAGAGAGATTTTTGAATAACCTCAACACCTGCTGGACAACACACCAAATACCTAATGCATGGAAAGAAGCAATTATATGTCCTATATTTAAGAGGGCAATAGAATGGACTGTAATAAATAACTATAGGGGGTAAAAGTCTTCTCAGTGGCGCATACAAACTTTTTGCTAAAATAATTACTAGGCAACTGAATAAAATCTCTGAAGTACTATTACAAGAAGATCAACATGTGTTCTTTAAAGGACGCTCATATGCAGACTGTGTCTTTATGATTAAACAGATTACACAGAAACACAGAGAATTCAGCCTTCCAACTCATTGGCTGCTTATTGATTATAATAAAGCTTTCGATAAAACAAACAGACAAAAACTATGGGCAATAATGAACGACAAAGGCTATCCTGAACATCTAATTAATATGATACAAGAAATGTATAGAAATACTTTCATTAAGATCAATACATCTAGCAATATTTCTGTTAGCATAAACCAAAGATTACGTCAATGGTACCCACTTTCTCCGTGTATATATATATATATATATATATATATATATATATATATATATATATATATATATAAATATATATATATATATATATATATATATATATATATATATATATATATATATATATATATATATATATATATATATAGAGAGAGAGAGAGAGAGAGAGAGAGAGAGGCTTGCATCGAAGAATGGCAAAGCCAACTCTCAAATAATTTTATATTAAATCACACTATTTTGAACATTATATTTGCATTCACACTATTTACTGATGACCATCTCTTCCTCCGAATACGATTTACAACTCGATCTGTTCAAATTGCAAAACATAATGAAGGATTACAATTTAGAGATATCCGTCTCGAAATCGAAGGTAATGGCTTTCCAGGGAAAGCATCCTCTTATTTCAAAAATTGTTCTAGATGACAAAACTATTGAACAAGTTCACACATTCAATTATCTGGGCTATTATGTTTTCTTCTTAAATGACATCGATCAAGAACAAAAGTTATACAATCTTCAACATATTTGTGGAACCATTAAAAGGATTAAAAGAACAAAGTAAGAAGAAACACAATGTTAAGAATTTATAAAACCATGGCAGTTCCAGTCTTGATGTATGGTAGTGAGAACTGGGCATTGAACAGAGCAGAGAAATGGGGAATTGAATCTTCAGAAATATGCTACCTAGAAGGTAGCTGGATATTCTCTAGCAGACCACGTTCCATAGGTGGAGATAAGATCCACCCTAAGAATTTTCAACCTAAATGACAAAATCAAAGACTACAGATATCAATGGGCGAATCATGTCAATAGAATGGAAATATCAATATTAACACAATTTTTTTCTTAATAAAAGTTCCAATAATTACTTGCAATGTAAAAATCATTTATGTTTTAATAAATGCATTTGTGACTGTCTATAATAAGTAATTATTGGAACTTTTATTAAGAAAAAACTTACTAACCGACAGCCTATGCTTCACCATTAACACAAATTGTATGTAACTACAAACTCTTCGGATATCTGTATGTAGGATGTTCTAGAAGAAGATGGCAGGATGACCTCTGAGTTGGAACAGGCTTTCAGTAGCTTACCATGTAGCAGAAGAAGAAGAAGAAGACATGGTCGTATGTATCTTAGCAATGTGAGAGTTGTTGATTCTTGAATCCAATAAACCTTGTACCAGCCATGCACTAAATAAAAGGGGAATGCCGCCAAGGGTCTATATTTTCCACTCGCGTGCCCTCTTGTCTCGGACTCGAACGTGCATCGCCGACGAGGGGCGTGCCTAGGGTTGCCAACCGTGCTCTATTTGGGAGGACAGTCCTCCACTGACGTCAATTGTCGTCTCGTCCTCTTTTGTATTTTAAACTAGCTGACCCGGCGAACTCTGTTCCGCCTTAACAGCCGGTCCCATCTTTTTCTCGCGTCGCACTCACTGTGAGAAACTGTACTATCCTTGTTGCACTGCGTACGTGCAAAAACGTGCGTTCTCACACAGGAACGCTGTCGAACGGGATAAACAGTATCCTATGTCCGTCTCCTGGCTCTAAGCTTCCTGCTCACCAATTTTCAGCCAAATCGGCAACAATACAGCCGTTCTTGAGTTATAAATAGTGTAACTAACACGACTTTCTTTTATATATATATATATATATATATATATATATATATATATATATATATATATATATATATATATATAGATGTTCTCCTTGTAAATTTTTAACAATTGTTGTCATTTATTTTATCAGTAACAAACGTCTGCTACGTTGTATCGTTTCTTGTTTAATTTAAAATAGAAAACATGAATATCCTTTTTCTGAACGTTGACACACGCATGCATTATAATGTCTCTAGCGACTAAAATAAAAAGAGACATCTTCATATGCAAATTTTGATAGTTTGAGACCAGTTTGGATAGGAGCAGAAGAGGATTTCTTGGGACTTTGGACTACGGCAAGCTCGCAAGATATTTCGACTGAGAAGTCTACGAGGGACATCAACGAAGAATAGATAAGTTAACCGCGGTATAAAACTGTAAAATTCAAAGATATCTTGATAAAAGGCCTAACATCAAAATAATTTATTAAATTCACTAAATTGTTTACTAAAAGGTAACAATAAACTTTATTAAATTTTGTTCTTTAAAAAAGAAAATGATCTTTCATTTAGTCAATCCAAACAGTAATGAACTAGGAATTAGAATCATTCTATTTCAGATTCCCAGCTGCGCTGTATAGTCAGCGGATCCTATAATCCATTATAAAGGTAATAAGGATTATAATACATATGTATATCGTGACCCATTGACCCAGCAAGCCGGACGCTAAGATCTTTGCGAGATTTAAATGTAGAGAAATTTGTATATCTCAGGGTAATATTGAAATGTTAACAAATACGAATTACAATAAATGGAGTTTACGTATGACGGCATTAATTAAATCATTGTTTGATTCATTGTCAACATTTGTTTGATGTTATTATGAAAGAAGAACCTGAACTTATTGATACTGATCAAGCTAGTTCATACTATGGGAATATGGGAAGAATGGAATTATAAGAACAACGAAGTTATAGATTAAATATTTTTTTCGTTATCAAAGGAACAAGTACTGGCTAGCAGAGTGACTAATGTAGCTAAATGTTTATAGGAGGCGTTGAAAAACGACATGAAAGTGCTGAAAAAAGAAGATTGCCTATGTTGAAAAGAAAACTTTCAAAAATCGAAAAATTAGAAACAGAATCAATAAACTATTTTTACTTTCTCCCCATAAGAAGGTACTTCTTAAGAAGAGAAAGTTATGTAATAGTGCGCCGAAAAACGGCGAATTTTCGGCAAAAAAACTCATTGCCGGGCCCTGATAACGAAAAAGTGGATAAATCCAGTCGCTAAATTAAGGGAGGAAATCCTCTATCATGTGATGTAGCCAGAAACCATGTTTTGTGGATTCTGATACCGAAAAATTGATTGAATCAGGATAAAGGACTTAGGATGAAGGTAAAAAACGGAGAGATCGTGTTACATCACTTAAAATCTTCTGAAATG
The DNA here is from genome assembly GCA_011170035.1 of Teleogryllus occipitalis. Classification (NCBI taxonomy): domain Eukaryota; kingdom Metazoa; phylum Arthropoda; class Insecta; order Orthoptera; family Gryllidae; genus Teleogryllus; species Teleogryllus occipitalis. The sequence goes on from BLKR01003370.1 coordinate 74,061, forward strand.
GATGCTGACATAATCACCAAAGATGTTGATGCCGAGACATTGAGAAGACATATACAATCATTGGGATTGATTGTTTTTAAATTCCAAAACGTGATCACACGAAAGAAAGGATCTTATTGTGATATTGTGATTTGGATTTCGTGTGATTGCATATTATATTAGCATGGTCGTATGTCTCTTAGCAATGTGAGAGATGTTGATTTTTGAGAATAATACTATGAATGTGTTAAAGACTCACGACTTTTGATATGTCAAATGAAGATTCACGCGAAACCAAATTTTGACAAACACAACCATCCTAAACCCTGGCTCGGTATTCAGGGTGATTCATAACTGAAGAGCTTATTTCCAAAGCGATACACCTTCGAGAAACGCAATTTTTTTAAAAAGGGAAAGTATTTACAATCAGCTTTGACCTTCAAGAAAAGAATTAATTGTTTTGGTTACCGTTTAATGCAGGAAGAACGTAATTATTGGATACAATATTTGGCAGCATGATAGAGAAGCGTCACAAGAATATATTATTAATCTCAGTTACTCTCGGACGACAAAAAGCCCTCGGGCTGTTTGTCGCCGAGCGATCATTAGAACCTATGTAACGCCCTGGGTGCATAAATAACTATTAAATCTATCGTCTATTATCATTTAAATATTATACCTCGAACACAATAGAAATGTTGGTAAGAAATTAATTCTTTTAAAGCAAATACATCTTCACAAATTCAACATTTGAGCATCGTCTCACTGTTTTTGGTGTGTGAAATAAATTCCAACTATACGTGTTATTACGTAATGTCCATCTTATACATGCATATTCTGTATTATCTCTACATATATTCTTTTCCCGACTTTAATGGAGTTGAACAATTTGAGTACAATTTGATTGAAAGTAGAGACATTGTAACATTAACAAATAAATAAATAAATAAATAAATAAATAAATAAGTAAATAAATAAATAAATAAATAAATAAATAAATAAATAAATAAATAAATAAATAAATAAATAAATAAACAAACAAATAAATAAATAAATAAATAAACAAATAAATAAATAAATAAATAAATAAATAAATAAATAAATAAATAAATAAATAAATAAATAAATAAATAAATAAATAAATAAATAAATAAATAAATAAATAAATAAATAAATAAATAAATAAATAAATAAATAAATAAATAAATAAAGCCTCCTTACCCTGTCCCTAACCCATCCAGACAGACGAACCTTTTGAAAAAGCGCTTTTTCGGCATCATTGGACCCCAAAAAGGTATTTCCGTTAAAATCTCGAAATTGAACTTTCTCTGTAATATGTATATTACTCCGCATATGCGTACGTATAAGAAAAAGTAAAAGAGGGTACGTCACTGTGGAAATAAGCTTTTCCATTGCATTCGGACTCGCGAAGTTGGGCTTCTGTTATCCATGCTGTCGCCATTTCTGCGAAAAGATATTTGAAAAATGCCATGGTTTTGAAATCATCGAAGAAATATTATACTCGTGACAATAAGAAGAGTTAAGGCCTTGTGTTACATTGCCTAAAGTTAGAATACATTGTCCACATTAACATGCTGAAATTATTTTGCTTGAATATAACAAAGTTCAACATGTGAAATGTAAGTCGCGAAGTGCACGATAATACCGATCGTAATAAATTAATCATAATAAATTATGAAGCGGTGAATATCGCGAAAACCCATCGCTACATTGATATTCTCTCTCAAAATAACGAACTTTTAGTAAGGAGAACAATTACTCGGTCCACGAAATTTGTTATAAAGTATTCACATTATATCTACTCTGGTCGCAAAACCAAACTCTTTAAAAAGCACATAACTCTTCATACATTACGAAAGTGAAGCAAAATTTTTCTTGCATTTTGTAATAACTTAATGAGTAAAACTTGTGATGAATGCGGAAAGTGAAGTAGGCTTCATATTGTCTGTACTAACGCGTCTTTGCGGTCCACAAGATATGTTCGCCGCGAAGATGTGCTCCGCCCAGAAAAATGAGGTCGGTGATTTAAAAGTTAGGATCGCATCAGCCCGGATCTCAGGCAGATATCTTGAATTTTCATTATATACATTCTGATGCAGGTCCACGACAGAATCCCATCAAAGAATCGTCCTTCTGAATTTTAATATAATGCCGCGCCCTTCTATTGAATCCATAACGTATTCATATTGAGTACGCAAGCTGTCGCAACGTCTAATGTTATTGAGTTCAAAATTAAAATAGGGAAGTTTGGAACGAATATATCTTCTCCGATCGTTTTTGGATAGTGATAGAAATCATATTGCTATGAGATATTATCATTTGGTTTCGATTTGCTGCACCGATAGGTATAATACTAGCCTACCACTTTGCAAGACAATGCACAAGAATAGTTACTGGAAAACTATTTTGCACTATTAAATTTAAGATTACATTCCACTGAAGTTTATAATGAGATGATTCTTTTTTAATACAAGGTATGATTAAATTGTACATACTTCAACCGTTTACAACTTCAACAGAAAATGTTTAATTCTGTTTATTCAAAGTGGCGTCACAGCCCGAAGACCCCAGTGATCGCATCGTAAAGATTTATCGGTAACCATGATCTCATCTCCCATACATGTCACACATGTGTGACAGTACAAAGGGGCGAGACGGGTTCTCGACGCAAACAAGTTTGAAGCTCATTGGCTGAAGTCGGATGGGCGAGAGATCTCTTTACACCATGGACAGTCCGATTGAGTTTGGTTCATAAATGATGTAACACTGATGATGATATAATATTTCGAGTTCATAAGTCGTGATTGAATCTATATTTAAATATTGGTAAAACCGTTTCCCACCCCCATCACATTTAGGCGCGTATTTCAAGTTTTTGTACTGATAAAATTGGTTTTAATTGTTTTTCACTATCGTCCACATTTTTTTAAAATCTGAAAAAACTATATGTTATAGAATGTTATAGCACAAATTGTAGGGGAGGGGAAACTGAGACAGTACTCCAACGTTATCATGTCGAAAATCCATTTCAAAAATGTATTTATTTATTTTTATATTTGAATTTGGCATGATAATGGGTTGCCAAAAATACCTTCAAATTAAACTGTTTCCCCGACTTTCCATTTTTTCAGCCTAATAGAAGTTGAGAAAATAATTAATCATGAAAAACACGTTTCTCGTTGTATCTCTACAACAGATTGTCCTGGGATCCTGATTTTTGGTGAATCTAAGGCATATTTTATTCTCTTTCGTATGAGCATCGCGATTATTGATTTGGTGTGGGGGCACTTTTCACCCCCTTATTCAGCTATACCCTTTACCTCCTTATTATAAAATGGGTGGGATAATGTTAAGCGTTACTGTGAATATACCGTATTAATAAATCTTCTTTCAATTAAATTGCTTTTAAACGTTATTTACTTAGAAATTTAAGAGTTTCGTGCCTAAAATCATAACACTCAAATCAACATAATTACATGATTAAATAAATTATTTCATTACAAATTTCCTAGCGTTCTTACATATTTCAAATGCCAAAAAATATGTTCTTCTCACGAAACAAAGTTTGGTGGAGTCCGCAGTGCAATAAAAATCATGTTTCTTTTCAGCATTCCTTGTAATCTAAGGAAACATAGTCAGCAAACTGAAAACTTTAGGCCGTGTCCATGTAGTAAAACAATTTTATTTAACAGATCATCAAAAGAAGAAGAAATGTGTCTGCGAAAGGGACGAATTCCAAAAATGCGCCGACTGACTACTTTTCCTTTGATCCGGCAGTTCTAGCGTGAACGTACAGTGTGTTAGAGACCAAAAATTGCGCGTTTACAATATTTGAAAAAGTGAGAAAGTGAAAATATAAAAATGATGAGTAAAACGGTTTATTATTTTGTATATTGTTATTATGTTTTCCCATTACAATAATTATGATATAATGTAACTAATGCATGATATTTGATGCCATGTGTACACTGAGGAAAAAGCGAGCCTGCTATTTCGAATGAATAATATTTACTTTTATATTGAATGTTCTTATAATAATATGATTTTTCTGTTATTATAAACGCGAATCTGTTGTTTTCATTAAAATATCGATTTCATTATTATATCAAAGAAGGTTCATTTTTTTGGACAACAGAACAATTTTCATTACAAATTTATAATAAACAAAATAAATGCACAGAAGTGTAGAAGCCGTTTTCAAAGGGTATTTAAAGTCAATGTGATTTAAAGACGGGGAAGTAGTAAAAATAGTTTTATCTTTTTAACTGCAGCTCAGCAATCAAAACTAGTAGTGCTACAGAATGGCACGGACTTTCTTGTACTTGTTAGTTTTCTAATTTCTTTGGCCTGGGTAAGCTTTACAATCTTGCCCCATCCTCTTGCCAGCTCCAATCTATCGCCACCCAAAGTACATTAAAAAAATCAATTTTTCGGTTTCCTAATTGTAGAATGGAAATATTACTTTAAGAATATTAAAGAAGAATAAAATTCATCTTATAAGGAAATTTTTGTTGAAAACTTTGAAACCGTTTTTAAGAAAAATATTGTGATAAGCCAGGAACCCCAATTTAATTTGAATGGGATTGTATGCAGACTCGGGAATCAAAGAATATACCTTGTTAGGGCAACAATAAACAAAATGTAGTATTCTATGCTTAGTCTTTAGCGCTGTTCACTTGGGAAGACACGGCCCCGGAATTCGCATTACATGCGAAAGGTGTGGAGAGAGCATTGAAAGCCATGATTTTGTATAGATTACCGAACAGGCTGAGTAGGCTGCAGTCTAGGGCGCGCAATTTTTGGGGGCGAACGAATTTCAGCGGATTCAAAATTTCAGAAGGTGATCTTTCGAAAGTTTTTTATAGAAACATTTCTATCCATGTTTGTAACAAAATAAATTATTAATTAATCAAAAATATTTCCAATTGATATATACAGATAAAATGAATAGAAAAATATCGTATATTTGTTAAATCAATATCGTGTTCAGAATTATTTATACACATACATATAATCAATTATTTATACGTACACAATATTTGCGTCGGTTACAAATATCGAACAACGATTTTTTAATTCAAAATATTATAAATAGCTTTAATGTTTTTACAAAGGCAAAAAAAGCAAAAGGCAAATGTTTCAAAAAAGGGCGCTAAAACAATTTACAGCCTCGAGCGCACATAAGTCAAAGTCAGGCACTGTATATACTAACATACAGATAAATAAACTTACGTTAATAAATATACATACATAAATGTATCCAAACATACAAGAGTAGATACATTGACTGACCAAGGAACCCTCACATACACACCAACCTGCACCTATTCATTCACATTCAGACAAACATGGGTAAACATTTTTTTTAACTTAACACCACAGTGTAATAATATACAATACTTATAATAATTATTACATTTCTGATACTTAAAACTCTGGTTACTATAAACAAATAAATGAATAAATACTGCTTGTCAGCATAGCCTGTAGAAAGAAGATTTCGACTAGCGAAACAAACAGAAAGAAATTAAATCACTTCACTTCACTTCTCTTCCCTTCACTTCACTTCACTGCACTGCATATCACTTTATCTAAATATTAACTGTTCAATACTTTTTACTGTAGACTACGCATAAACGCACCATTCACTTCACTTCACTATACATTTTCACCCTATTGACTAATTTCCTTTTTTTCTTTCTTTCTAAAGCCTCGCGCTGAGCAAGGAAATGGCTCAAAAACTGCCGCAGGCAAATCGTTCCTATCTACTATAGTTCTGTTTACAAAGGAGAATTTCCATACTCCATTCTTTGTATTCTTGTTCTAATTTTACATTTGTGATCAAATCTATTTAAATAATCTGGCTTATCTAGCCTTTCCCGAATTTCCTGCCATGCGGAGCAACCAACATAAGATTTATACAGCGCGCAAAGTCGTGCCCTTGTCCTCTGGGGTTCTAATGATTCCCAATGCGCAGGTATGTTCCTCTCTGTTTTGGTATGGTCCGCTCTGTTTTGTATCCTCTCTAAGCTCTTTTTAAGTCTTATTCTGTTCGGATCACAACTACTAGCTCCACATTCCATTACCGGTCTAACAAGCGAGGTATACGCTTGTTAGGCCGGTTTCTTTTGCTTTCGTATTACATTTTTTTAAGATTTCTCATGACGAAATGCAAAGACCTCCAAGCTTTGCCCACTACATAGTTTGTTTCTCCCATTCCAATTTACTATCCCCGTTATTGTGCTAGAAAACTTTTTAAGAAGAGGTGGCAACCAAAAAAGCTTCAATTTGATATCTCACATCCACCCCACCTTGAAATCTATTAAAATCAATAAAATCATTGACAAATGAGGAATTTTCTATGATGAGGGCTAGGAGTAGTGCACAACTGACTTTATGTTTCTTATTAAGTACTTTTTATATAGGCTGAATGTAAAATTAATGGTTTGACTTCTACTGAAGGGTTGATTTGGAGTTATTATATTTTGAAAACTCAAGCTATAGCATTAAAAGGCTTAAGGTGTAGCATTTGTTGACAAAATTATGAATACGGGAGGACTCTGAGATAAAATTATTTTAATACTTTTTAGATTTTCCCATTAAAATCAGGAAATAGAAACTAATTTAATATTTCGCCACTTGAGAACTTCATCAAATATAAAAGCATAAGAAGTAACGTGTGCGCTATAGGTGTAGGGCTTTCCTCTTCTTCCCATGACCTTCTCCGTACCGCAAACTGGGGAAGCTGAGACCCCCCCTGAGTGCTCAGGCTTTCAGGATTAGTTTTTTAATTGTTTTTATAACTTTTACTTTCTTTTGTCAGTCTTTGTCTTTTGTCAATCTTAATAAATGCTGAAAAAATTAATAAACATAGCCACTCTCAATTGTTTGTAATCATTCATGTCACATCCCTAGTTGGCGAGTGAACACAAAGGCAACCATATAATGCAGATTAGGTATTATATCACAGATTCACAATCATTTCACACAGAATATGATTTTGCATTTTGCGATCGCTTTTGAATTTTATTGCAGATTGAAAACCTTCAGAAATATACTGCACTGCCCATCAAACATACAATAACTAATTTTTTCAGCATTTGGTAACATTTTGTATTTTTCAGCAATTGCTAAAAATCTATCACCTCTAAACATGAACAATCAATAGTTTTGAGAGTTGTACTCCAGATTACATTCAGTAATAATACTTTCTAAAATTTGTGCCAATATAGTAGGGCCAAAATTGAAGGGCTGTGGCACGGAAAGTTTTCATAATAAATTTTAAGGGTATTTATACTACAAAAGATAATACTTCCAATTTTTTTATTATCCTCAAGGGATATATAATATTTTTTCAATTATATAATATTTTTATAATTTATATTTTTAATTATTTTTATAATTTATATTTTTATTTTATAATTTATATTTTTATAATTATATAATATATTATATAATATTTTTTCAATTATCAAGGGCATTAAAATGTATTTATGCATTTGATTCAGCATTATCAAAGCACGTAGAATACTAAAATAGAGAAGATACAATAAGATGAATCAAATAAAACAATTCTTTTTTTGCTTTGTGTATTGATACCAAACATTTATTAAAATATAAGGAAACCCAATGAGACAGACAGAAATATTATTTTCAACTAAGCACAAGAGCTTGAAAAGCAAGAAATATTTTGGAAATAAAAGGCAATTTATTAAATACCACAATTTATTTTCTCTACAGTTCATTAAATTATTACCTCCCTGATAATATTCATTCCTACTAATCTTTCATAAAGTTCCCTTGCCACTGATCAGACAAAAGTTTGTATGCTTGAATAGTTGAAGACCCATTGAACAGATGGAACAATCTTAAAAAGTAAATTGTAAAGAAATTTTGTCCACAAGAAATTTGCAAAAAATACAAATTTATAACTTCATATTTCTTTGTATTACCCCAAAATTTCCATTATTCTTGTAATTATCTAGTAAATAAATTGCGTATTAGTAAAAAGGATACAAAGAGTTTGATAACCATATACATTAGAGCAGGCTTCTCTTTGGCCCTAATACGTATTTTTTTTCCGTACAATTTTAAGAAATAATTTCCTCGTATAATTTCAGGAAATAGTTTTCAGGAGAGCAGGAAATAATTAAAAGCATTTAAATTAATATTCTGAGAAATATATTTTCTATGAATAACAAATACAAAATACTTAGCATTTGAAATCTCTTACAAAATTCACAGGGGTTTAAATAGCCAGGTTCTCAGGTACTACAATGGCCTCATTTGTAAGTACAATATCAAGCTGATTATATTGAATATCCAAAACAAATCTGGATGGATTTGCAATACCTAGCTACAACAATACAAGTTTAACAAGGTAAATCCAATAAACCTTGGTGAATACAAATCACGAAGTCTCACTATAATTCCTCACAAAATGCATTATGAATCAAGGGTTCCAAAAACCTGTGTTGAACCATGAATAATCACTAACATGAGAGAAATTATTTTTACTTCTTAAAATGTATAAAAACTTCCAGAGCTCTCTCAACAATGTCAGTGGTGTTTATTAAGTAAGTCTAAATCAATTTACTCAGTCGTGGCACAAATTCTGATCTAAACTGAAAACAGCAGAATTTATAAGTGCCTCAATGTCTAAAACAAGTTAAGTTCATGTTCTTGAAGCAACAATCTGCTTTACAGTAACTATACAAAGAATTATACACTATTATCAAACTTAGTACTAGATATCCAAAAATGCATTACAAATAGTGGTATATGCATGGAAATGGAGGTCCAATTTATATATATTATATACACACACACAACATTCGTAAATATATAAATAGTAATGTAACAAATTATGTACAATGATATAAAGGTAACTGGTGCTATAAATTACAACAGTATTTGCAAAAATACACAAGATAGGCACAAATGCTAGCTGAAATGCAAAAGAGATGGCAAATAGCCATTGTGATGGACAAGGAATGTATGTGATGATATATAACAATAAAAGTCTTGCTGCAACAATTTCTTATACTAAATTATCAGAAATATATGTATACAATCTCACTGGAGGAAATTTTTGCAATATTGCAATGTGAAAAAATAATGAATAGCTCTTTTAACTGCAAAGATAAAAGGCAAGATCAAGGCAAATTATGTGGTCAGAACCTGTTCAGCAAAACAAATTTATAATTATATAAACAGCAACTTCATCCTGGAAGTCTTCCTCCTGATTTCAAGTCTTTCTTGGTGAATGGCCATGTTTTCAGACTTGACTATACCTACAATGAATAAAGCAACTTAATAGAAAATTGAAGACAAGCCTCCCAATCATAAAGATTCTCAGTATTAAAGGTGAGAGCTATCTTTATTAGTTAAAGACCTTCAAAACTGATATCCTTAAATTTGAAATTGTTTATTGCTCAACCATGAAAAAGTCCAAGTTGTGTACAGTTGTGGAATGTTTTTTGAAACGATTATTCCCATTTCAGTTGTATAGCAATTTATTTGTAAAATACTAAAATTGATATCAATCATACTTTTTAAAAACATCAGAATAGTTGAGATTTCCCATTTACAATGAATATGTATAAAAGTGACAAATAATTAACAGTAATTGTTTAAATTTCAAATTTAAGTGGATAAACTAAATCATAAACATAATAAATAATAATAATAATTATAACAACAACAACAACAACTTAATTATTGGTCAGTTCTTAAATATTGATTTTTAAATGGGACATCTTAACTCTTAATGTTTTTAAACATTATGACTGATACCAATTTCAATCTTTTTAAAAAATGTATATGTTACAGCATACTTGATGTGAATAATCAAGTCTCTAAGCAAGCAGTCCTCCCCCCCCCCCCCCCACGTTTATGTTCTTTTTTTTATGTTCCAATAAAAATAATTCCTATTTAAGGAAATCATGATTGATTATCTTCATCTAACAAGGACACCTTGCATCTTTAATACTGCGTACAGACAATCAATATTATTTTTATTTATTATTTCTATGAATTTTATTTGAAGATTCTCAGTATTAATTGAATAACTTAAATATAAAAGAGAAAAAGTAATACACACGTAAGCAGTACACACAAACACACACAAAAGATCAGTCACCAATACAGTACTACTACATATACCATGCATTTGTTTTTAAAATAAGAGGCAAGAAATACAATTGAATATTTAATTTATCTTTTTCTCTAAAATATTGAACAACTTTGGTGAGGAATAAGTTCAGCATATATGCAGCAATGTACTATGTCAAAGAACTAATAACATTACACTGACACAAATGAAATGTGAACACTTAATATGAACCCTTGACAGATTAGTGTTCAAAATACTATTTTTAATAATCTACTCCTATGAAGAACCAAATACAATGAAGTAAACAATCCAACCTTTTTTTCTTTCCTTTTTTTTATCCCAGTTTATTTTTGTGGGCGAATCAAATTCGTGAAAGAAAAAAAAAAATTCAATCCATTGAATAAAACAAGTTAAAAAAAAATCCTTGACTCAACATTAGAAACGGTATTATTAAAATCTATTTTGATTATAATACTCCATCCAAACTATATATGTATCTACTGCTTTTCAATGTAACAGGATCACTTCTCAAAAGTTTGGTCAACAAGAATAAATTCTCTTCTTAATGTAATATTGATATTCTCATTATTTCAAAATCCTCAGAAATTATAATTTCAAGAAATGACCAAACTCCTTGAAAGTACCGATTCTCAATTTTAATTTTCACAATAATTTATCCAACCAAAATTATATTCACCTGTCAAGAAGTTCTTCTCCAAAATGTGTTATCACATAATCATGATAGTACATCATAATGCATAATGGTTGACCCAGCATCAGAGAGGACCATACTACAATATTACCAAATCTTGGTCCCCACTTCTTTTCCATATATCTACTTAAAATGGATAAAGGAACCTGAGAACAAAATTATATGCAAGTTGTTAGAAAGGAAGTACAAGGGGGAAAAGCAAAACAAATGTAATCATATTTACCTGTGCCATCATACCCATGAATGCCCATGTCTTGAAAGTTCGAAGGGGAATGCTAACAAGATATTCATGAAAAAATGCACTGATGAAGAATACTACAATACCAGCTGCAGTTTTTCCATAACCAGCTTCCACCAATGGAATGTACAAATGCCTGAGAATAAGTAGCAAAATTATTATCAAAAGAAACTTACTTCTTTTATTGTATATTTCTAATTATTTAGAAGTGAAACTTAACAACCCCCATGTGTCAGGGTGAAAAAGAGAGAGAGAGAGAGAAAACAGTACCTCTAGAGTTATTTATTGCCCCTGTATTTAACAGACTTGAGCAAACAGGAATTAAATATAGCATTTTTGCAATTCAAAATATTACTCCAAATGTGCTTTTCTTTTTACGTCAACAAATTACAAACTTGCTTTGGAGTATATGCAACCAAATTATAGTATCTAATACATAGTTAAAATCAAAATATCAATCAAGTGAAGAATGAGCAGAGCTGTAATAGATTGTATATGTGGAAGAACTTATTTTATGTGTAGTGTGTGAGTAGGAGTGTAACATGTAATACAAGAATTAATTAATGAAGAATATTACAACTTACAATATCAAAACAATTATTAAAAACTTATGCTAGCATATAGCATTTACAAGTAGAAGTGTAAAATATAATTCAGAATTAATTAATGAAGACCACAACCTATGACATCAAAACAACTATTGAAAATGTGCAAGGCCCTTGATGAGTGGTGGTTTATTTTACATTCAACTGCATAATGAGAACCATTTCTATTTGAGAGCAACAACTCTTTGTCAATTTTTCTTCACTTAATTGATATTTATGAAGGTAAGTTGGAAATTGATCTTGATTGCATCTAGGTGTGAATGTATGAAGTGTTTAAGAGATAAGAAATTAATGAAAAAATAGTCACAAATCGAGAACTTGTAAATACTTATGTTGATGCTAAAACAGTGAAAGATTGGATGAGTTTTGTAGGAAGTGTGCTTCATGGTATTGGTATGACACACATAACTCCACAAACAGAATAAAAGAGAGTAAAGGTATTTGAATTTTATTTTAGAATAAATTTCTGATTTTTACACAGTAAGCAGGTGTTGTAGACCAGAGGTTGGGGGGCAGGAATAGTGAAATGCGAGGCTTGGCCAGGTGGGGCAAGAATATTCTAGAAGAGATACAAGCAAGCCAACAGGGCGGAAATAGATTGAATCTAATAGAGTATGAAAAATGAATAATGAAGCCACCTGAGACAATTTGATATTAACAGATTAAAATAAAGCTCTAATAAAGATTATAAATTTGATTATAATTTATATTTTTTCACAGAAACACTTCAAGAAATGAAGTTGTTGGTGTTGCCATGAAGCATCATTAGGGGGAAGATACACCTTTGCCTACTGTATTTTCAATGAAATTCAAAATTTTTTATTTTGGAATCTATACTTTTTATGAAATCATATTTGTGTTTAATGTTCATTATTTGTTCATTGTAATGCACCATTTATTATTAAAAAATTACTGAAAGAATTAAGAGAAAAATGTTAAACATTATATTGTATACTTTGTCACTTAAAAGGGTTAATCTAAAAACTTTCTTCAATTGTTGCATTACAACTTTATTTTTACATTTAATTGTTGGTAAGTCTCATATCTAAATGTTTACTAGAATTTTTAACAACTTTAAAGAGAAAATTTTTTTTGTTAATTATTTCTTTACAAATTTTTTTGGAAAAAAATCTTATATAATATTTTTTTAAAACAAATTATGATGACAGAGCAAAAACTAGTAAATATTGTTTAGATAATAAAGGTGCATCTGTATGCAAAATTTCATTTATGTAACTTCATTACTGCTGGAGTTATCAGGGAAACCATTTCAAAAAATCCATAATCCATCCAATACAGGAAATGAAATTTAGAGTTAAACATTTGTTAAAGTTGAAAACTTGCACATTGCAGCCTAAACTTGCCAATTTAATAACAAATATTTACAGATAATCCACACACACACAATGAAGACACTTTTCTAGTTCTTGAAATAAAATATTTACAGTAAATATAATGTTAACATAGGTGTCTGAACTGAAATCTGTATAATGCATAATTATTTTAATGAAGCACTTCCAGGTGTACTGTCAGAAAGGTTTCCTTGGTTTACCTGTTGTCATGAAATACAGACTTCTTAGATCTGTACACAACTTTGCACTTTGCCATTTCAATTATGTTGTAGTAATCACAATGTATCTACACACAAGAAAACAATGAACGGAAATTCTCCACTCGATTCACTCACCAGTGTTTTAAACAAAACAAAAACAATTTCATATTCCATGACTAGTCAGAGAATACATAAATTTGTACATTACAAACTCCTTGTGCGTGGAATTGGATTGGAAACAACAGCATGAAACTTAAATACGAAAAAAGTTTATCAAGAAACGTATTGGAATGAGTGTGGCAGATCTGAATTTAAAGGGGTAAGGGGAGTAACATGCTTCGATATTTATGAACATACCTGAAGAACCGATTGAGATAATGAAAAAATTCTTTCACCAAACTAAAGAGAAACCTTTATTTTACACAAAAGAATTAATTCAAAAATGCAATTTTTTGAACTTAAAAGGTGTACCTCCTCCCTTAAACAAAACCCACGCAATACTATGTAAGTCAGATTGTGATAAATGAATGTACGATCAATGCCAAGTTTCTTCAGTTAGTATCAAATAATCCTTTTCAGTCAACAAATATTTCACAATGAATTTCATCCTATATTCTAATGAAGTAGCAAAATGTCAAATTAACAGGAAAGCAAAAAATAAAAAATTCAACATACCTGACTGCCCACTTATGGACAGGCATATTCCATGTTCTCCAAAATGTGTCAATATTATTGGCATTCCACCAATCAAGATAGAAATTTCTGTCAGCAAAATGAAGTAACTCTCCCACCAAATTGAAGAATGAATGGAACATCAAATAAAAAAATATTAACCAGACAAGATGGTTGGGGATCTGAAAAAATTAATCCCTATTAAACACAATTCCTGTGGAAATCAAGTAATATACAAACCATGCAGTTGTGTAAAAGATTTCTGGAAATTCTTAGGATACAATACTTGTAAAATTCTTACGGAATTAAGTTTGTGTAAATTAATTTTATTCTAGTACTTTAAAATACAATACTAGTTAGATACCAATTTAACTAATTTGCTGTTGGAAATCTACAGTAGGAAAAATGATTTTACTGAAATTTTTCACTTTCCAGTACAAAACCATTTTAAAGAAAATCTCAAAATCTTAATATTTTAAAACTAAAATAAGGAAATGATAGGTGTTAATACTCACAGCCAACTTCAAAAGTCTCTCTGTTGCTTTGGCTACATCCATGTTCTGTAATTGATCAACATAATCTGTATTAAATATGAACCACTAAAATAGGTTTCAGTGAAACAATGAAACATTGGACTTACTGAGAATGGAATAAGTGAATTCTTTACAGATGGAATAATCCACTGCTGAAATAAACATAGAATAACCTGAAAACCAACCACCACTTCCAGCATGCGTCTCATCAAGAACCTGGAATCAGAAAAGGTTACAATGACACCTTGTCAAACATGAATAACTTTGTCAATAAATGGGCATAAATTGATAACCCCTTTTTTCTTCAATCACCAACAGAAATACAATAATTAAATCTTAAGAAGCAAAATTGTCCTTTGTTTTAAAGTACTTTCCACTATATAAAAAATCTGTATATATTCATTATGTATATTTCTTTAGAACCATCTATTACAATATCTATTATCATTCTAAGAGTCATTAAATTTTTATTGACAATTCTTCATCAAAAGAAACATTTAACATTCTTTTACATTTTTCAAAGAGTCTTCTTAATAGACATTTTCAGATCTTCAAAATTACCTTTTTCGAATTCTCTCTGATCTTGGAAAATTCAATTCATAACAGAGAGTTGGAGCTAACATAAAGTAAAATATATCTTGCATATGGAGATTATCAGGATAATGAACTAATTTGTGATTTATTGATTCTTCCTCCTCCTCCCTTCTCAGATGACCATTACTCACACTATCATCAACTGAAGCTGCAACAGTGAATAAAGGGTCTTTCTTAACAGTAGTACATATTTATGCTACTATTTTATGCTTTTAGGAAGTTATTGTTCCTTTTAGTAACATTTTGAAAAGTTTGTATAAAAAATTACAATAATTCTCCATTTAAGAACATTAAATACTATCAGTTAGGTACTTGTCATGTGTGCCACTCACCATGCTCTCGAAAAGTATGGAAGGAGATTCTTTGCCTTCTCATTTGCTGAAAATTATGACTAGCTCGAGCTTGTCGGCACCATAAATTTACTTGCACATAAGACCATAACTTCAGAAATAATACTGAGTAGACCATACATACAGCAGTAGCACCAACTGCGAATAGGGAAATAAATAGTAGAAAAATGCAAAAAAGAAATGTTAATTTTTTGGAGAATGAATTGTCACTTACTTAAACTAAAACCAGCAGATTTTACATTTATTGTTACCATCGGTATCATAACTAGTACAATAATATTAGCAATATGTGCTATCATCCCAAATTTATTTCCAATTATTTCCTGTAACAAAGAATAAGACCTTGTTAAATTTTTGAGTTTTTAATAACTATGAAATCTGAGTGAAAACTAGGCAAAACCATTTATGAACAAAAAGTGCAACATTTATCACATTGTTGTAAACAAAAACGAACAAGAGGTATTATTTTGATTAATGAATCTGCCAGAAAATGAATTTAATGTTGCTTACCACTGCCAAACCCTTTTCTACCAGAAGGCAAAGAACAATAGGTACAACAGAATCTGAAAAAAAAACAACCCTTTATTAATTAACTTCATTTTAAAAAATGTAAAGGAATTTTAAGGAATGTTTTGTAAAAAATGGATGAAACATTTCTTTAAGTTTGGAAATATGACTTACACATGAGCAAAATAATTGAAGGATATTCTCCATTTCCTTCTTGTCTGCCTGTGAATACTATAATCCACTGCTCAGGATCCACACGCCAACCATATCTACAAGAAATTCATATTAGTGTTTCTGGTGTCGGTGGGGTATAAATTAATGATGAAAGCAAATTTCTTATATTATGTATGAATTTTTACCTGTCACCATCCTGCCTTGATTGAGAAGCAAGGAAAAACGAAAAGGATATCAACAATTTAGTTAGTTCAAATAATTGCTATTTTATTTATTCTTTAGAGTGGGGACTATTTTAACATGGAATAGATATTGTACATACTTGATAAAATTTTCCAGGAGGAGCCGAATTCCTCCCATACTTAGGAGGAGGAAGCCCCAGTTCACGAGGCCAGCAAAATTCGTGAACCCCGATGACCATGAAAATAGGGAATCTCTGGGCCGGTGACATCTGAAAAATAATAACACACTAATAAGGAAATGCGCATATCACGTGAGAAATTTTTAAAAGGCTTAGGACATTAACAATTACAAAGAAAAAAATCTTACGCAACTCCTTGCTACTTGACAACTTTTTGCCATTCTAGAAGGTAAACCTTGACACCTATCGTAAAATAACACTTTCTCTCTCAAGTGGATTGCCTTCAGCATGACAGACAACTTTTCTAACCCGGTTTAATCGAACATAAATTACGCATCCTATCATCGAAATTAGACATCAATACGCTTTCAAAATAAATGTTAAATTACAAAAAAAGCACCCTTTGTCACCTTCAACTTTGACCCCGGAACGCTCGCTCACATACACACACGGGTTCAACGAGTGAAAACTCGCAACCCACTGCACTGCCCACGGCTTGCCCAAGAACTCAACCGCGCAGTCGCCGTACGGCGTGTCGTTTAACGCTGTTTTACACGCAGCCGTCAGGCCGCCAGAAAACTGCAACGAATGCACGTGCACAGCGCGTTCTTTCGTCTTCCCGCTCGCCGCCTCCACTGCCCGTCCACCTGCCTGCTTGACTGGCTACCCCTCCCCGCACTTACGGCTTGTCAGGTTGCTGCTTCCGCACTCGCGCCTCTTCCTCCTGGATCTCCTCCGCTCTCGTCACGCTCTGCGCTCGGCGGTATCGAACGCGGTTCTCGTCGGCCGTTTCCGACGTCATTGCGGAGCCGCTGGGTGCGTACCGCGCGCCGCACTGCCGCTAAAGCCACTGACGACGACGGCGCCGCGCCGCCGCCTTCTCCTCTTCCTCCAGCGCAACCTGCCGCTGCCGCCTGCCCGCCTGTCGCTCACTAGCGCTCCACGCTGCTCCACGCCACTCTCGCTCTCACACACACACTCGCGCGAACGTTTGGCTGCCACTGGCGCTGTGGGGGGAACGGGGTCTCGCCGCCGGCGTGGAGGGTGACGTAACGTCTCGTGTACGGGTGGGCGAGAGGACGACGGCGGGTCGGTCACGCCCCCTCCCTCCCCTCACCCCTGCCACGCGACCCGGCCGCAGGGCGAAGGGGAGCACGAGGAGAAGGGAGGGCGTACACAAACAGGATGCAGCGATATCTAGCGCTCGGGGGAAGGGCGGCGCGGGAAGTTTGAAAGCGGATCTATTGGATACGACAGCTGCCAGCGAGACACGATGCGTACCTAGGGTGCGGCTGACATGGCACGTGCCATGTGCGCCACTCACAACAGGCGCTGCTTAGAGTACACCTGCTAAAACAAATAACAGCAACCCTAATTTGACCTGATTTTATCCTGACAAGGGCGCACATTCTATGCTTCCCATGGGTGCCTGTATACCTAGATAAGCCTCTGTAGCAGGGGGTTTATTATGAATTTGAATCAGGAACAGATGTGGATTCAATGGAACCAAAACGAAGTAAATATATCATGTTTTTATCGAAGCTTTTCTTTCAACTGTGTCGGGGCCTGCTCCACAATCTTCGACAGATCTTTTCAACATTGTTGGCTTATCATCAGTTTCGGATCTTTATCTTCACGTTGGATCACTCTTGTTCATCTGGAATTTTTTCCACTTTTTCAACATTATTGCTCTAAATGTTGGGCTTTTCTTTTCGTCCAGGGGCATAAAGATGCAATTATTTGGACGATACTGTTACAATCAGCAGCACGCCCAAGGGGGAGGGCACATGAGGCTTCAGTCCCCCACAAAAGCCAATATTATTAAAAATGTAGCTTTTACGAATTTTCTACACTAACGAAAGTCATTCAATATATCATTGTTTACGTTATGAATATTAATTAGTAGAAGTTCAAAAATAAAATTTCATTAGCATAAACGGAAAATTATTAATAGGTAAACATCAAGTCGGCTGGACACTGTGCAAGTAACCCTCCCTCCCCCCCCCATCACCACACACACATACACACACACAGAAAAATCCTGGCACGCCTCTGATTATAAAAAATCTAGTTATTTGATTTAAAAGGTAATGTATCAGCACAACAAAACGGTTAGGTTTGCGAAAAGGGTTACTAGGATTGTAGAATTTGTCCAATAAGTGGTTCAACTTCAACAGTTAAATAAGTTCGAAATTATTAATTTCGAAAATGTTGAGCGTTTTTTTCCTTTTTTTTTTTTTTTTTTTCCTCCTACTAAAAGTACTCCCTTCCTGCACGCGTCGAATCGAACTCCATCTACGCTGGTTCTTAGTGGGCACATCGAAATTAGCCTTCTTTCGCTAATCCCGAGTCGCCGACCTGTGGCTCTGAAGGTAGTCCGTCCACGGGCATTACGTCCCCTACCCAGGCGGCGGTGGCAACCAGAATGGAAGTGGAGGGGTAAAGCCTTGTTGCAACTCTGACCGAAAAACTGATTGTGCATTCACCCTTACCGCAGCATCATCACCACATTTTGTACTTACATTTGCGGATGAAGATACATCTCATTCTCCGGGTGAGTAATTCATCATTGTTGCTTTAATTGGTTCTTAAGAGAGATAAATTCACCGACAAAAAGTGGCGGACATCAGTCTAATTACTTTAATTTGATTGTATTAATTTGAAAGTATTAAATTTTATTTACTTTCAATTAAAATTCGCCCTCAAGTTTGTAAACAGACAATTGCAGTATTTAACATTTTCTGTCGACTTGATGATTTCTTATAAAGTTTTTTTTTCTTTTATACTTATTTATGCTATTATTTTACCATTTGAAATCAATTCTTATTTGTTGATTTATATTTATTTATAACGTTTTCAATTGAAATATTGAATGAAAACTCTCTTGAAACTGAATGAAATTTTCCTCATGAATCCCCACTGTGTGAGCCACTGCATAATAGAATTACCGACCTAACTTTATAAAATAAAGAAAAGATCTTTGTACAAAATCTCGATTAATTCTTTTCCTTTAGAAATGTTTGCATTTCATCCTTAACAGCCTTTATATTTTCTTTAGTTTTTACTTCCCATCACTATTTAGTATATGCATATATTTCCGTAAATGTGCCTTCAATTCCTCGATACAATATTTTGAAATTTATTGTATGTGTGACTTTTTTGGGGCTTCCTTTTAATTACAAATCGATTTCATGACTTACGTTCGCCAAATTATCTTCTAAGAAAATTGTCTCATAACATTAAATATGAATATGCTTCATTATATCGATGTAAAAATGTAAAATAATGCGAGAAAAATGTTTGTATCACATTTTTAAATTTCGACAAAATTCTCGATCTAATTTTCTTTTTAGCTAAGGAAGTTAACATCTTTTGTTTACATTGAATTAATACCGTTCTCCTAAAAAAGAGTTTCAATGTTTTATCTAACATGAAAGAATAAGAACAAATAGTGGTCTGCAGCACCAGGCTGATTTAAAGTATTTCCAACAAATAAAATACTCTGTATAACTCTGCAGCAAATCAAATATTTTAACAAAAACAGTTTGACTAATACTCAGTAGAATGATATACATAGTACATTTCTTTATTTCTATAATATATTTTTTTAAAGTTCGCTGTTTCATAACGCAACATCTGAATATAAAATATTTGATGGCGGGAGGCTGCTTCGTTTGAGCTTTGCTATCGCATGGTCAGCTATGTCATAAGCAGTGACGCACTGATTATTCTGTCGGTATGCGCAGTATGGTAATATGCAGAATAACACAATCGACACAGCGCACTGGAAATTAGTAATATTGATATTGGACTGAAGACCGATTTAATCTGACGACAATCAGGCGTAGACCAATCGGTTACAAAGTGAAACCACAAGTAATAGTGGAACTTTGAAACGTCACTAGGGGTTGGGTGTCCCAGACGCAAGGAATGACGTATCGGCCAAACATTCGACAACACTGAATCATTCTGCTGAGTTGTGCTTACCCAACATTCTGCTGCGTAGTCGATGGCTGTATGCATCATCAAGGAGGTGCCAGGGCGTACCCGCCCTCTGGCAAACGAAAATAACTTGGGAACGAAGGCAATTTCGGAATAAAATTTAGAGCTTCATTACAATTTAAGAATAGCATAAAATGTTTATATTAATGACCATAGTGCGCAACGATAAGAAATGTTCATCAATGAATCATTTGCTGCCAATCCCAGGTTGATGTAAAAAAGAACTTTCAATAAATACGTTCACTTTCAGAAGGGGATGGGAGTGTCCCACATTTGTGATGAAAAGAACGCGAGGAGAGGTTTGAAATACTGTTTCATAATGCTTATGTTAAAATGGTACCAGTATATTGAAGGCACAACTCTAATAAAAATTGGTAATGTACACTAATGCCATGGTGAATAAATGTTTAAATTAATAAAATTCACTTAATATTCAACACACATTTTAGATGAGTTTCTTAACTCGGGAGGGGGTGAAAATGAACATTAATCTCGGGGAGATGTTGTTTAAGATACTAGTAAATATAAAGGGGAGGTGGGATAAATTTTTTTGCGAACATGTTTTTTTAATATCCATATACATAAATTTGATCTGAAGCTTCCCGAGTATCTTGAACAGCACTCCTGACCGAAGTCTGCATTTGACAGCACTTGGCGATAAAAGAGAACAGGCTGAGTAAACTAGTAGCGATCTTTACCCGCTTGTATCTTCCTAACCGCGCCGCGCCGCGCCGCGCCGCGCCGGAGAACCCCAGTGGTTTTTCTGCGGACGCTTGCTCAAGAAATACAAGCATGCCTGAGTTTCCGCACGTGTTCAAAAGAACATCGTGCAACCTGTCCTTCATTTTCATCACGATCATCATAATTCCCACAAATGTACATTCATTCCTTTTTTACTTCATTCACCTTGACATAAATTTTTGTTGGATGTCTGTTCCGTTTATGGGAAAGTCAGTGATATGTTAAGAATAGTAAATTAACAGTAAATTATTCACTAAATGCTTACTTGATAGTTGAAAGTGTTTTGACGTGTTCTGATTATTTCTATGGGTGGCTACCGGTGAAAGAAATATATTGATGTTTGTTGATTGGTTTGCCTTGATTTTGCCAAGCCAGACAACTGCAATGGTTTGCGAGAGGTACTCAAATATTGTATTTATAATTAGTGAAAGGTTATTAGAATCTCTGAATTGTATGTTTTGTATCCCAAGATTGAATATAAATAGTTTGTTTAATTTTAAATTGGTGAGCGCAGATAAAAAAAATATTATATTCGATAATGAACTCCAGTGTAATGCATTGGATACTCGCCTCTAGAAAACTGAAAGTAAATAAATTGTTTTAAAGAATCAAGTTATTAATTTATTGAATAAATATCTTCACACTCCCTTACGCTGAGGAAATCCTTAAGAACATTTATATTGTTTTTTAAGAAAATAGAATGATCTTCTGAATCGTGTTGAATAGAGCTGACTTGGAATTACGTTCAGGTAATACTCTTACCATCATGCTCGCAACATATTACTTATTTGCCCTTTATTTATATTTATTTATAAATATATAATATTT
Organism: Teleogryllus occipitalis; assembly: GCA_011170035.1. Lineage (NCBI taxonomy): Eukaryota > Metazoa > Arthropoda > Insecta > Orthoptera > Gryllidae > Teleogryllus > Teleogryllus occipitalis. The sequence continues at coordinate 96,044 of BLKR01003370.1, forward strand.
GTTAAAAATGTTTCCGCTCTTGTAATATCTGACCTATATAATCCAATTCAATAAAAACTTGTCAATGAAAAATGATTCTCTGATCTACAGCAGTGTTGCATATTTTCTTAGCAAAAAACGTTGTCAGCACTTCCAAGGTCAAATCCATTACACCTTGGAAGAATGCACCAATAGTCAATCACAACAATGCTTTTTGAACAGCTTTCGTTATTGTTTAACAAAAAGGAATGCGTTTTTGTAAATTATTATAATTATACAGTATTTTCTGTTCAGTGCTGCTTTAGACGTATGTTAATTTATTATTGTCGGAGCTGGATGAGTCTTCGATATTTGTGTAATAAAAGTTACTAACAATTATTTTTAGGTGTAAGTGGGTAGGGAGGCCAACATTTTTCAAACTCGCAAACTATCACTTAGCAATAAGGTCAAGTTCAGTACAAAACAATACGTTGTGACCAATTACGTAAGGACAATGTTCCCCTGAGATTACGCTTTACATCAGTTGTTGATCATGATTTCACCGCCTTTGTATGAAGGCTTAAGCATGGGCTTCTATTAATGGTTGAAGCCCGACCGTTTAGAAAAGGAGGTCAGCTACCTGAGGAGATGATCTTGACGGTAGTTTTATGGCCGGCCCTCACATCAAGGTTTTTACGGCCTCGTATAAAATTCAAGTTTATCTGAAGATTTCTTTGATTTTCCACCTAAATGCGAGAGCTCAGGTCAACACACGAAATTGAGATTGTTCAATCTTGAATATTTGCAAGTTAGTATGCTCTTCTGTGAAAAGTATAGTATGTGCAGATTTGAAGACGTTTGAGAGAGTAATGTGTAATATGTACAGTGTTGCGTAGTTCCTCTAAAATTCGGATCTTTGCAGTTGTATTAAAGAGACTTTCGACGCCATGTAAGCTTTTTCGAATCTCTTAAACACAAAGTAAATATTATACTTCCTACAGTATTCAAAACCGAATGAGCTAAGTAATTTTCATTTTAAATTTAAATAAAATTATTGATTCTTTTCAACAAAGAATTTGCCGAAAAAGATAATGTACAATCTCTTTTGATAATTTATAGCGAATTTTATACACAAAATTTTCGAAGATGAATGAATCTATGGGCCATCGTTACCTTGCAATGTTTCAATTTACCACAGACTGAGTCATGAAAAAGTTTGGGTCATTTAAAAAAGAATCAATAATGTAATTGGAAAGGATCAACCAAATTGAAGTTGTGCAGTTTTCGAAACTTCTGCGGGTTTAATGAACATCGCACCTACGCCATTTTTAAGGTTCGCTCCATTCGAGCAAAAAGAAAAAAGACGCAGTTCAACATTTTGAAAATGACAGGCTTTATATAAAGTAATCAAAATATTAAAAGTTCTGTTTAAAATTGTGGCTAGTGTTGTTCCTAGATGGGCGGACAGATATTCTGATAATATTAATAAGCAACAAGGAATGCACTTTCCAGGCACCTTCGGCTCTCCATACCAGCGATCATTTATTGTGTCGCAAATAGTTGAGAAAATTCCTGGAGTCGAGTTGGAACATTCTACTTTTCAGAGATTCTAAGAAGATCCTGTGAAAATTATTAACACTCATTTCTACTAGATAATTTCAAACAAAAGCCGATTTTCTTATTAACTACCAGAAACGGTTACAATAGAAAACATTCTGCATTGCACCAATTAAATGCATATACATTATACAATAAAAACATGCATCTTAACAGATTTCATAGGTAGTATTGGTGTATTTGTTTCCATTCAGGAAGTGTTTCGGAAACGAGACATTGTTCGCTTGTACTCTTGTACTGTAAATTAGCAAGTAGAAAAATGTAACTCTCTAAACACATTAAATTTTTTGTCGACTTGGTGTTCGCGTAAACACATTACGTTACCACGCGCGCACAGTTTCGCTCGAATCGTCTCTGAATCTCTGTAAGAAGCATGAACACACGTGCCGCACAGCCGTTAAAGCTGAAACCTTTCTCCCATTGGGCCACTGTTTGTCCGGAAGCGAGGGCAGTAGGGCACGGTGCTGGCCGACCCAGCATCACCCTCAGGTCGAGGGGAGTGGAGTGACCTATGGCGTTGCTTGCAGTCGCGGCCGCGGCGCCACTAACGCCGCAGGGCCTTCAGAGCCCATGGAAGCAAGCACATTCCTTATGTAGGTATTCCGCCCCTCCCCTCCCCTCCCCGCCCTGCCTCATCCCACCTCTTCACTCTTATACCTGCCTCGCCTCATTCCCCTCTTCACCCACTTCGTTCCATTCCCCCCTCCCCATGCCCATTCCCCTCCTGTTCCCCGCCATGTCCATTCGCCCCCCATTCCCTCTCCCTGCCCCGCTTCTTTCCCGTCCCCCCGCCACGCTTCTTTCCCCACCCCCGGTCTTCCCGCCCCTTCTCTTTATGCCCCGCCTCTCCCCGCCCTTCCTTTCAACGCCCCGCACCTCTTCACCCCTCCTCTTTACGGCCCTCCCTTCCCCTCCTCTCCCGCCCCTTTTACCCCTCCTTCCCCACCCCTTTTACCCCGCCTCTCCCACCCTTTTACCCCTCCTCTCCCGCCCCTCCCCATCCCTCCACTTCCGCCCACCGCCTTCCTTCCCACTCAACTTCCTACTCTCTCTGCCACTGGCCTGCTGCCTCCGAGAGCATCACCGCCTCCGGCCTCCTTGGGCGAGTTGCCAACCTTGCCATCGCCTACCCCCTACGGACGTCACCGTGTCCACCGCCCCCATCCTCTGCCTGTCCGCAGCACGCGAGGCGCCTCCGTCAGCCAGTGTTGATCAATAACGACGCCGCGACGCATTTGGGGAAGACTCCGTCTGCGACGCGCGATGGTTTCCTCGTGTTTTGGTTTATGGAAACCGGATATTGTGTGGATGACGAATTCTGAAAGGCGAAAACAAATTAGAGTATTAGATAAAGGATTTTTGCTGTATACGATCGTGCTTGTTCTTGCTGACGCACGAGAGTTCAAGTTTTGTTGACAGGTCTTCTCGGAATGGGATTTAATGGAAATTCTTGAAATGTCAAACGTTGTAGATCTATAAGCTTTTGAACGAAAAACTGAAAGTTTTTTTGATGATGACATTTAAGCAACCAAAACTTGACCAAGCCGATATTTTAAAATAATTTTTTAATTTAAAATGATCTATTACGCCAAAACTATTATCGATTTCAATTCTTAGTAATATTTTTTCGAATTTTCCCTCTTTTTCTTTGCAAAAATGTTGCGTTTCACTCAATTCCTGTTCTAAATTATCTCCGGGCGCCGAATGAAATTGTACGATCAAGCTGATATCGGTGACCTGAAAGCAATTGTCTTTGTGTTTCAGGTAAAACAACATTTGCAACTTAAATCTGATTTCAAAATGTATTTAAATAAGCTTAAGAGTACTCACTTATTCATTATCCTGCTACAGTAAGAAAGGAAATCGTAGATTTCTTAGACTGGTATGCTGATATTAGCTCTACTTTTCTTTTACCATTCAGCATTGCTACTTTAACCGTGCGAGGTAAAATTACGTTTTCTTCACGAAAGACAGTGGTGTCCAAGACGAGGCCTTCATCGAAAACACACTTTTGCAATTAAAATGAGGTAACTCTTCCTTAAACAAAGGCAATTGTATTTTCAACATTCCCAGCTCTGCGAGGAAGTTCAATGAGAGGTCTATTGAAAAATTATGTAACTTAAATATTCGTTGTGTAATGATTGAGAAGAATAAATGATTTGCATTGAAGCAGATCCAAAAGCTTCGAAACAGATTAATGAAATTTATTTTAACATTATTTTGTACATGGTAACAATGAATACTTTTTTAGTTAATTTCTCGTTAACGTTTTTCACAAGTTTTCTATTATTCATTATCATTGTCAAGTAATCGCATCGACATTCTTGGTCAAGGATGTGAACAGATGTTCTCACGCAACTCGTATTAATCACATGTTATATTTATCTTCTTCTAGTTGGGCATTGTTTTTAAGCTTTTCTTGATTGCTGGTTATGCAAGAGTGAGACTGCACTATTAACAACAGTATCATTTTTACGGAACATAATTTGTAATTATAAAAACACGAAGTATGTACATATATATATATATATATATATATATATATATATATATATATATATATATATATATATATATAATATTTTTTTAAATGTAAGAAAAATATAAAATAAAAAGTCATAATAGCGTTTAAAATTACCCTTGAAGAGGATTTCCAATTTGTTGTTGTTGTTGTTGTTGTTGTTGTTGTTGGTGGTGGTGGTGGTGGTGGTGGTGGTGGTGGTGGTGGTCTATAAGACTACTTAAACTTGCGTCATCAGGGAGACAAGTCCCTGGGGTGGGTACCTATGGCTTTTTGCCTTCTATCCACACACCCCACCGACGCTCAAGCACGCCGACCCAGTTTGCTCTCGCGGCAACCTCCCCATACAATGTCTGGGTAAGGGCTGCCCTGCTAGCTCAGAGCTCCTAGCTTCTCAGGCTAGTGCCGGAGTCAAAACAATGCGCTACTCACGTGCGCCGACAACAAGTTCTCTCCTCTTTGCCCAGAGTATCGGGCCATTGCCCCGACGAAGCCGAGAGCCTAAATGGGGGTCACCTGAACGAAGGTCCAGGCGGCTCGGAGCCCGTCCCCCCACGGCCTGCGAATTCAAGATAACGATGTGGGTATCGCCGGAACATGTGCAACATGACGAGTGGTATCAGTTTTCCCGCGAATATGGGATTCGGAGTACTCCGAAAAGCATCCTTCGCCCTATCCTGCCAAAGGTCGACGCGCCGTAGGCCCAACTGATGGGTAACCAGGAGGATCCGGGTACCAGGAGCTTAGCATCAAGACCTGCACCTTCAGGCTAACAACATGAGCAACGCTGCGCTGCGAGACTCAGGGTCCGGGTGGTCGTCTAGGACACTCCACCAGAAACCACGACAACCTACGACATTGTGATCCCCCCCCCCGCGAGGCTAAGAGTTCTAGAGTTCGCGGCCCGACGGTGACGGATTTTCTTCATTAGAATGATAGATCAAATTCAACCTCTGCCTCGAGGAGAATTCTAACGGTCGGCATCTCCGACTTTTTTCCGTGGTTTCTCCGATAAATCCTGGACGAATGCCTAACGAACGACTGCGCACAATCTTCCCTTCCCCATTCTTGTTCCCTCGTCTCCACTTACACACTCACACATTGAAACTATGACACAACAACATACGTTGGAAGACCAGTCGTCATGTCCCGCCTGAGACGGAAGAACATACCTGAAAAATAAACCCACAATCTAACGAATAGATCGGAGAATGGGGTTTCATGAACCGGTTCTGAATTTTGTTTCTCTTGACAGAGGTGTATTTTTCTCTGTGGGCTGCAGGAAGCGCAATAAGACAATGTTCTGTAAGAAACCATTGTCAAGGGTCGATCAAGGTCTCTCGATCTGTGAGGGAGCATGGAATTAAGATTACTTCAGCTTTGCATGTATTAGTTCTTTGTTGATTCCGAGAATCAAGGGTTTGCAAAGCAAAGTTTGAAAATCACGTCTGGGGCTCATAGAAGCGCAGTATTACTTTGCTTTGTTACACAGAAAGACTAGTCCTGAAATATTTATTTGCAAACTGTATTTGTAATATTCCGTTTTGAAATGTTAATATATTAAAATATAACGAAATATGTAAGAAATGCGTTGGAATAGGTCAATTATGTAAAAATATGTAATTATACTGTGATACACAAAAATGACGAACCATTTTTATTATGGAAATGACATTTTACATGACACAGAATATAGGGATGTCAATAGACGATAGCTGCAGCGCCTCTGACCGGGAGGTCCTAGGTTCGATTCCTGACGACACGATTTTCGACACTAGCTTTTCAGCTAGGTCGAATTCAGTCGCTGTCTGGAGGAGAATTCTAGCGGCCGGCTGCTCTGATCGGTAGTTTTCCATGGTTTCTCCGATCAACACCAGGCGAATGCCGGAGCAGTACCCTACCAAACGGGCCTCGGACCGCGCGCGATCTGTCCTTCCCCTTCCTTGTCCTATCCTCTCCCCTTACACACACACACTAACATGCACTACACTACCACATATTCCGGGAGACCTGTCGGGAACTTAGAGCTTGTCCTGACTGGGGCGGTGCCCCGCTGGTGGGAGAGTCCTGGTTAGGGGAAACCCCACTAGCTGAGGGTAGGTCGGCGCCGGATCTCTCCATCCAGTGGGGGAAGATCACCGCCATCTCCCGAGAAAAAAACATGTACTACACTAACGGGACTAATGACCGAAGCTGTTGACGCGCCCGGAAACACGAAAAAATCAATCAATAGACGATAGCGAGGGGGTCGTTATGTGACAAATAGAAACCGGTGTTAAGGATAATTTTCGTTAGATTGAAATGACAGAGCAGAGGCGGAATAAGCATTGTTTTGAGAGATAAAAGAAAAAGATATAAAATTCGGATGCTTCCGAGTTTTTTGAAGAACATTCATTCGCTCGAGCAACGCGGTAATGAGCGGGTCGCCTTCTGACATATTTTACTAGTTCGAGGAAAGACTGTAATTGACAGTTGTATAAAATTATCGTTTCTTATATTAGGATAGAGCGTTCTTCTAGGAAGTAAATACGTGTCTAGACGTCCATCCGAGATGCAAGTGAGGGAATTCACGGATTATAATACTATCGCCGGCAGGGCCGATTCTTGAACCTCTAAGGCCCCCGGCGGCTCCCTAAATATGAACAATGTATCTCCCAGCGGTGTGTTGATGATGAAAAGAAGGCGTAAAGATTTTGTACCAAATCAAAATAAATTGTCACAGTTAAAACACACTTGACAGCATGTACCCCTACTAAATTGAGTGAGTGTCCAGCACATGGCACATACACTGCATACTTATTTAGTTCTTTTATCTTCGCTTGTAAGTCTGAACATCGCCCTGACATGTTTGCTGCATTGTCAAAAGACTGGCCCCTACAATTCAGGGTATTTATGTTATAGGTTTTTAAGAAGTTTGTCACAACTTCTGTAAGATGTTCTGCATTATGACCATGAATGGGAATAAACTGCAAAAAATCACTCTTTTGGAACAGCATCTATCACATATCTTACTATAAAAGTAAGCTAATCAATATGAGTCACATCCGGAGTGGAATCAACAGAAATAGCATAGTATTTTGCTTTTCGAATTTCCGAAATGATTACTGAAAGAACTTTAGTACTCATTATTTCCAAGAACTCTTCACAAATGGTGGTTGACAAGTATGATGGCACCCCTTTCCCTGCATTACCATATTTCTTTATGTGTTCGTGTAAGAATGGATCAAACTGACTTATAAGTTCCAAAATACCCAAATAATTTCCATTTTTTACTGAACCAAGTCTTTGGTCAGAACCTCTTAAAGGGAGTCCTCTCGATGCTAAGAATTTAATTACTGCAGTAACTCTTTTCAACATCTCTTTCCAATATTGTCGCTCATTATTATATTGGACGATCAATTGTGTATCTACTCGCCCGAGTGTTTTTGATCGACTACAATACGCTACCATGCAATTTCTATGTTCTTGACTATTTTCATGTTCTCATGCAGCTTTCAGAGCATGTTTCCAGTCATTAAAACCATCTCCGCTGAATGGAAATTTGGTGTGAGAAAATAATTTGCACGCAAAACAATAAACTTTTCCCTTCGCAGGTGAATATATGAGCCATTCCCTTTGTACAATTTCTTTGTTTGGCAATTGTCGCGAGAACATTGCTTGAGTAAGTCGTCTATCTTCCATATTATCACCAGTTTTATATATGCGGGCCGATTTATCAAAATTATTTTCTTTATTTTGACAAGTAGAAGATCCTTTTTCTACCCAATAATCATGTAAGATGTCATCAGTATGTGGCCAAAGACCGGGGTCTGATGTTGCATAGTGACTATTTTCTGAATTAATGGTACTTACATAGTTTCCTGAAGCACAATCCTGGTCTTCTGTTTTGATTACATTCACCTGTTCCTGATTATCTTCTTCATTGTACGTCATAAAATCTTTACTTTCTAGCACACTATTTGTTACTTCTGCTTGGTTCTGTAAATTGTTTTTCTGAGAACTCGATGTTGATGGGCCAGGAATGTGATTTATGGGTACATTAGCAATATTATCATTTTTGTTGACAGTATAATTGAAATAATTAATTAGTTTCGGTATTCTCTTAATATTTTCTTCTCGTTCCTTAACTTTCTTACATTTAGCACAACCACTTTCAAAACGCTTCATTTTAAATCATTGAAATTGATACGCTAACTGGGAAGAGTGTTAAATTAGAAAACTTCGGCAAATAGACTCTCACTGACACGAAACTTTGAAAGACAAATGAATACTGTAGGATATTGAGTGGCTGCAGGCCTGCCCAACTCTATCAGTTGCTCCCCAAGCCCGGAAATTTGCCGGCCAGCTGCGTTGTGACGACGAGGAGATGATCGTCACTCACCGGCAGGAGAAACATCTATCGGATCCGAAGCGCGTGACACGAAGGGCAATGCGAATTATCTTTCGCTTTCCGACCTTCGTATGGAACAGTGTGTGTAAACACGCAAGACGGCGAATAGAACTCGAAAGCAATTGAATAATTTTAATAATTGTAAGACGATGAATAGGGATATTGAACTTCTTGAAAATCCTTTTGCTGTTGTCATCGTAAAAATGATATCACAAAGGAGTGTGAAATTGCATATTTGCATAATGTCACACATTTAAAAGGTTTTTATAGTAATAACTACTATGTTAACACACTTGATTGGTACTTCAAGAAATTTAGAAAATATATTTTTTTTAGAAATTTAGAAAATAAATTTAGAAAAAATATTGTTAATTGAATAAAATTTGAATTAAAAATTATTAAAATGGATTTTTAGTATAACTCTTCGATAGGCGCACATGTTTCTAGAAGACCCATTGCATTTTAAGAACTCAATATCTCGCTGTGCCGTAGGTGTAAGATGAGATCTGATGAATCCTGTGTTGAACGATTCTGCATCTGGTGGCGAGGTTACCGCAAGATATACCGGAGGGCGATAGGTCACGTAGTTTGTCTTTCCGACCGCGCGCGACGCGTGGAACTGCCAGACCCCACACGTCGAAAGGCGTCACATGCGCTCCGTTGAATTTCTTCGTGCCTTTTATATCTTCACCAATAAATAAATATAATATATAATTCTTGAATGGAGTGTTCGATTTTTGTGTGTTGGATATTTTGAGGCCCCCTAAGAGACCTAGGCCCCCGGCGGCCGCCGGGTTCGCCCATGCGTTAAAGCGGCACTGATCGCCGGGAGAATTTGGAACCAGATCACAGACTTTAGGCTATGACTTTATCCAGAAGCAAGATTCTGCTGCGTCGACGGAGAAGGTTCTACGGGGCGCCATCGAACGAAGAAGTGAAGAGCGCGCGAAGACCCACGAATGAATAACAAGGTTTTAAAACTATTGTAATATAGAGAAAACCGGTCATGACCAAAGATCAATTCATTTTTGATTATCAATGTAATCTATATATTTAAAAAAATAAGGTATTTTGCCATGGCTTCGTTTAGAGCTTCTACTGAACCGATTGTAGTATTTTTTCCTTTAAATGAAAGAATGTGATCCCTAGATGTGTTATCAGATATTGTTTGTGTTGATTCACCAACATTTAGTGTGTAAATTAATTAATTAAATATTTCTTTAATAGTACGCTTATCAATAGTCAATTGTTTTCTTCCAAAGGGTGGCTGTTTCAAAATCGATATATATGAGTCGACAGCGCCACTTCATGGTGGCGCTGTTTGATGTTTTGTTTTGATTGTTGAGATTTGTTTACAATTCATCAAGGTTTTGTTTCAGTGTAATTATTGCATTGTGGCGTTGACAGTTTGCATGTATTTGCTTTTGTGGTGAATTTTGTAGAGAACATTTGGACAATGTGTTTTGTTCGGTTGTACTGAAGTAGTGAAGTTGTTCACAGGTTATGTCGAATTCCGAATCGTTGCCCACGCGTCCCAAAAGACGCAAACGTACATTAACTGGACGCAGGGAAAGAGAAAGTCAGCGTAAGTGTCGTGATAGTGAGGTCATTTCGTTTTCTGCTGGGTCGTTGCCTATGAAATGTCAGTTTTGTTCTGCTTTGCACTTCGCATGTGAGAAAAATTCTGCAAACGATTTACTCTGTGTTGCTTAAATGGGAAAATAAGTTTACCTTCAGGCGATATGCCAGAAGAAATAAAAATTGTATATAGGACATGATGACATCAAAAAACTTTAGAAATAATATCCGTCAGTATAATAGTGCTCTTTCTTTTGTGCAATTTGGCACCGATATTGCATTGCCACCTGCCCATGGGCCATACGTGTTCAAAATTTTGGGAACTCACATCACAGAACAACTTCGTTATACCCTGAAGATCCAAACAATGCAACGTATTGTGAACATTAGTCTGATCACAGTATTTTACATTTATCTCAGATCTCACCGTCAAATTTTGACGGGTTTTCACTAGTAATTGTTTAACTTGCAACAGAATCATAGTTGATATTATAATAAATTCTAATTTGTTAAGTTGAAAGAGAGCTGAGTATCATTGTTCGTTTCGTGCAGTCCAGCATTTTAATAAGATTTTCAGAATCCTCGCCACTCCGTATTGATGACAGATTGGTTGCAGAGCAAGTGGCAACAATTATGAACTTTGAACCCCAATTAACTGAGCTAGCACAACATAATTTTGGAATGCGAGATATTTAAATTACGTATGAATCATTAGGTTTCGAGTGTAACCTTTTTCTGGCGCGCAAATCACATTTATCAGTAATAATTATGTTTCAAAATATCCCTCCAAGTGGGGCTTGTTTGTAAATAGAATGACGGGGCTTGTTTCAAATTGGCACCAGACAACGTCGGACATGTTTCAATATGAAAATATGTAAATATATTTGAAATAAAAATGGTTTTAATGCATTCAAAATGTGATGCAAACTCAAAAAAAATTGAATGCAGGTATTTTTACTTTTTGTATCAGTAAACAAATTTACATTAGAAACCGTTCCCACATCATTACACTAGTTCTCAGTAACTATTAAGTAGGTAAGGATGGACGCGTAGTTCATTTTGAAGATTTCTACAGACGCTTTAGCCATTATATTTTTGCTTTTTTTATGACTCATATAAAACTGTGATTTACACAGAAAGTTGGAAAAAGAAAGGCATTGAATTGTAATAACTTTTAAAAACAATCAAAATAAAAAGGAAAAGGTTTCGAAAAGTATTATAGGCAGCAATTGTTTAGAAGAAGGGTTTTAGGTTCATAACTACCCCAAAAGTAATACAATTAATTATCTGAAAGGAATTTAAACGTTTACCAACAAACCCGTTTGAAAATCGAGAATAATAAAGATAACGGTAGGATACTAACAAGAAAAATTCACAATATTAAACAGTAACAATAAAAGTTTAATGTGTGGGTATGGGTATAAGGAAGTTTCGAGAAGAATAAAGAACTTTTACTGAAATAATTCCTTTTATTCAGTCTTACACTAAAACATAATAACATTAACAAATTAATTTAAAACATAAATAAATTAAAACGTTATGATGTATAAATGTTAACAATAATTGGAAATATATTGTTGGGCCAAAAGGCCAAATAACTACCAATTATTACTTCTTCTCTATTATGATTTTAACCTCACATGTATTTTAATTTCCCGCCTGTGACATCCATACATGATGATAATTAGTTAGAGTGCATTGTTAAACAATTAATCATCCGCTGTCAGATGTTGAGTTAAGAGATTTGCTTACATACGTTCCGTGTCCATGTTGTTGATATGTTGTAGAAAAAAGAAAGAACTTTTTGTATTCAAAGATGGTAGGAAGGTGGTTATGCATTAATATCTGATGAGCGGAATGAACACTTCAATATTGTTCTACCGACCCTTTTTTTTTTTTTTTACGGAAGGTGATATTCAATTTACGGAAACGTTTTGAATCAAATGGATCAGTGATGTACTGCTATAGGTCAGGTGGGCTATTATTGAGGAGACAAAATTTAAAGTATAACAAGCTATTGTACAGAGACGTAAAAAGTCTATTCACAGGCTTCAGAGATGTGTCGATGAAGAGGGAAAACAATTTGAAACAATGTACTATAAATGATACAAACTCATATTAATGTGTAGTGACTTTTGGCTCATTCAGTATTTTCATCAATTGTGCATTGTTTTAATATAGGTTACAAAGAAAATATTCGAAACTTATCTGTAATATACTCTAGAATAAATTAAATTGACGCAGTAGATTCTCGCCCATGTGTTCTCCACGATAACATGTGTACTAGACAGAAATTTTCTCGCAAATTCTTCCTTCCTTCCTTCACGTAAAAATTGTCCCCAAATCTTATTGTTAGCTGCAGTCTGCATCACCAGTTAAATATCGCTTTAATTATCATTTATTTTAATGTATAACTCAGAATTAATACATTGTTTTCATTGTTAAATAATTTATTTTTATTTTTTGTAAAACGTAAGCGGCGGGTTCGCATGCGTTACGTAATTATTGAGAGGGGTTCAAGCGCTCGTTACAGTTCCATTACTGGGGGGAGAGGGGGTATTCAAAATGTCCCAAATTTACGATGTGTAATTTATGGACGACCCCTTGACACTTTTCTTAACAAAATTTCGGAAGTCCAATAAACAAAGAATTGAAGCAAAATTGGAATAACTGACACCAAGATCAGTAAAAATAGAAAGCACGCGTGCTTTGTTCCGTATTTTCATTTCAAGCAGAAGTTAAAGGTAATAAACATCTTAAATCAAATAAATCTACCGACATCAGTTTTATCTATGATCGATGAAACATGTTATCTAAATCGTGCACTTTGGTAACGACGCTTTCCTCAAATGGTTTCATCGCCTTCCCGTGAATCTTGAGCGGGTAAAGTCCACCTTTTCGGGTGTGACCTAATCATTAGTTTCTCGGAGAACACAGCATGCATCTTTTCTTAGTATGATATAAGATTTGCGATCACTGACTTTTTTCTCATATTTACATTTATAGTACTATAAGCGGAGTAATATACATAATATAGAGAAAGTTACGTAATGCTCCGGCAAAAACAGCGATTTATCGTCAGAAAAACTCGCAATGTGGGGCCTTGGCACAGAAAAAGTTGATAAATAAATGTTTTAAAGCGTGGAAAATACTTTGCGTAGTCAGAAACCATGACATATGGGTCCTTGATACCAAAAAAGTGTTTTTGTAATACGTCTGTCAGTCAATTGTGAACAACACTAGCGCCTAAACAATTTGTAGTCTTTTTTCCAAAATTAATATTCCGCGATCAATCTGGCCCCACTCGAAGCTCTGTAAGTTTGAGAAACATTCTTTAAAATTTCGGGGTACTTTACATGAAGCCCCTGGCACATGTTCAAAATTTTCTCAAAAATGATTCCAAATCTTTTCTTTAAATTTTTTGTAAGAATAGAGTTACATACGCGTACAAAGATCGCATAGATCCGATTTTTACTGTTAACTCTGAATTTTCGACAATTCCAAGTTTGAATTTTTTTCGGCGTCTTCCTCCATCTACAATATTGAAGATAGTGATTGTTTTCTTCTTTCGTTAGCGTTATGTACATTTTTGTGTGACAATTTTAGTAGTTTTCGTGCAATTCTGTGTGAAATATGAGCCGTATTAAAAAATATTTTAAAAAAAGAATTTCCCAAAAATGGTTCCTTTTTTTCTTTAGACTTCTGGTAGAAATAGCTTAAAATATTCTGTATAAGATGACATAAATTCAATTTTGCTGTATTTTTTTTCTTCAAAAAAATACACAAATGTTATTTTTTTACAAACGTTTCTCGAACGTCGTTAATATGGTACTTGTTATTTATGCACGTTATTACATTTAGGAGTACATGTGCTTCAAATCATATCTTATAAAAGTTTTCGAAAACTCAAAAGTTTTCTTTGAAAATGAGCTTAAGCATTTTCGGAAACGATCAAACGCCATTTTCTCGAAAACTGTTCCAATTCTTTTCTTCAAATTTTTTGAACGGATACTGCTAAATGGACTAAACAACATTATGTCAATGCTACTTTCATGTTGTTTTTTTCTCAAAATGTCTTTTTACACAAATGTCTTTTTTAATATATCTTACCCCGCCATCTCTGTCAATTTACATTACCAGCGATTTGTATACATTATTACATTTAAGAGTACAATTGCTTGAAATAATTTTTTATGAAGTTTCTCAAATACGCTTTTGGGTTAAAATTGGGGTAAATAATTTTAGGGTGGAAATAAGCTTCGAAATGTGCATTTTCAGATACGCTCAAATAAATTTTCAAATTCGGCTTCAAATATTTTATGGAAATTTCCCTGTAGGACGAGCTTTTACTCTTCTTTAACATTTCTAAACTCCTGTTTCAGTTCTACCGATTGGGAACTGTAAAATTGAGAAAATGTGAAAATGTGTGCCTTTGACACCGGTGGATGGCAGGTGCGAAGAAGATGGAGCAAAACCAAAAGGCTAGCTCAGACCAAAGAAATTTGGAAACGAATTAGTACAAGAAAGTCTATGCCTGCTATGTCTGAAAGAAGTGTCAGAGAAAACTTTAAAATCATTAGTCGATAGAACTTGCCCTACGGTAATTTAGGATTTGGATTTCTTATACAAATGACTTAATTTGGGATTCTCTCTTGAAATGAAAACACTGCCATCTTTTTCATGAACATTCATTATTCTTCAAAATTCGTTTGCCATAAAATTTGACACGGGAGCTTCCTTGCTCTCGACATAATTAATACTCGACTTTTATCATTACCACAGTTCCTATCGCGCTAATGATATCAAAATAAAATAAATACAAAATGAATAAATATCATTTTATAACATAATTAATTTCATTCATATATTTAAGACATTTGAAAACATTCATTAATTTCCTGCCATGCCGTGCATGGCCCTTTTTTATTCATTAGTGTTCTTTGCTAAGTTATATTCTATGTTGAATTGTAAGGCACAAAACTTCGTCTTTCTATAATATTAAGAGAATTCTTTACAGTTCTCTTTTGGTTGCCCCCGTCTGCCTTCTTGAAGGTGTAATGATTCCATTACCATTCTTCACTCCATTCAGCCAAAACATTGAACCACCATCTTGCGTCCTTCTTGTCCAAGTCCTAATTTCCGAAAATTATCTTAAATTCCATATTCTGCTCAAAACGTTGTCTATTCATTTCTCTACTTCGTCTCTATTCCAATATAAAGATTAAACTCAATTAATTTTGGAAAACTTTAAACCATTACATCGTAACACCGCGCATCATCATCCTAACCACCGTCCATCATGAGCAATCGTACCGTTCTTCCTTATTCACACTTAACATGTTCGCTTTCATTTATTTTCCCGGTTCACGAAGATTCACAAACGTGTTTCTTGTTCCTTTCTGCGAACTATGTTAATTTGTCCACTTTTATTTGTATTTCTATTGGCTTCTCATTTATATCTCTGAATACATTATTTCTGCCAATTACTAATTTTATTTTACACATTTATACTTCCCTCACATGAAAATCACTCAACACATGTCTCATTGCTACAAGTAAAATAGTCTCATTATGTATTTTATTACACTCGTAATTGCGTACATCCATCTCTTTATTTATTTTGTCGCTTATAACTATTTAGTATCTGTACCCTCCGTGGTTCGTTTGTTTTTCGTGATAATCATTTGTATAATAAAAACCAAATACTTTTTTGTCGGCTTCCTTGAGATTGTCATAAATGACATATTAATCAGTAGAAAAAATTAACTGATTATTTTGCGGCGCGTTAACTGCTATGGTTATTAGTCCCGTAATTGTGACGAATGTTATATTGCGGGAGGTGGCGGCGTTCTTCCTCGCCAGAATGGTGAAATCCGGCGCCGACCTAGAAGTCGGCTTGCGCGGTTCCCCCTCCACGCTTCTCCGCCAGCGTGGCACCGCCCCAGCCGGGACAAGCTCTAAGCTCCCGACTGGTCTTCCGACCTGTAGGGCAGTGAAGAACATGTACGTGTATGAATGTAGGTGTGTGAAAGGGGAGGTGAGAAAACAAGGTTGAGGAAGGGAAGATCGGCTCATTTGTTACTGCTCCTGTACGTTAGTACTGTTCGTTACTGCACTGCTCCGGCATTCGCCTGGTAATAATCGGATAAAATTCAGGGAACTACCGTACAACACAGCCGTCAGCCGCTTGAATTCTCCTCCAGATGGCAACTGAATTCGATTTAGCTATCTAGCTGGTGTGGAAAATCCACCAACTTCGGGACTCCAACCGTTGAACCCCCCAGTAGAATCGCAGCAGTGGCAAGTTGTTGCCCTGAGCTAACTCATCCGGTAAGAAGAAACAATTTTCGGCAATGAAGATCTGGGTGATGCGCTTGGTAAATCCTTTCGTCTTAATATTTAGACTCAGCAGACAAGGATACAACTTTATATTCGATTCTCACTCAACGTATTACATTACATTACATTACATTACATTACTGTCAATATTGTATTTTAAATTACTAGTACTATTAACTTACAGCGTATTGTGCTTCTCTGATGTTAAAAATGTTTGTATATTTATGTAAAGTGCTCATGTATACCGAACGTAGCATTTCTATACCGTTTCTGAAATAATTTAACTTTTTCCGCCTATTTCTTCTTTTTCCTTTTCTTCGCTTTTCCTTCCTTCCCTTTCCTTCACAGATTTACCCAGTTTTGTCTGTATGACTCCTTCCCCTGAACATCTTTTCTCTTCTCTTTCACTACTATGCATATCATATTGTTCTATTAATTAAGGCGTACGCGGAGATGGTCGTTTGTTTTGCACTCCCAGTCATAAATGTACAGCTTGTCCCCCCTTTAGTCTCTCTCATTTCTTCTCTTTCGTATTTTTTTACATTTTCATTTATGTTTCACTTCTCTCATTTTTCTCTTCTCTTCTCTTTCACTACTATTCATTGATATTGTTCGGCCCTAAGCCGCCATCCTAATTGACGTATTCTCAATCTCTGGGTTTACTCAATTATTATTATTATTATTATTATTATTATTATTATTATTATGTTGCGTCTACACCTTGACGCAACGCGTCTCCAAGCCCCTTAAGGGGCGTTGAGCGCTTTGCACTTCTCGGAGTAATCCTCCATTAATGTGCATAATGTGCATGTTTGATTAAATTTTAACTTTAAATAGCGTAAAGGGCTCCAAAGAGAATGATGCACGTCTCATGTTGGTTGATATGCTCGATTTGTGGAAAAATGAAAAAAATAAAATTTTCTCTGGCCCTTCTTATGTGAATACTTCAATTGTGCTATACTATGCTTATACTTCAATTGTGAAGATACAATTTTTTTCTTAATGAAATATGTTAATCAAACACAGATCTTCAAATAAGATCCTGAAGAATTTTTCGAAAATACGAGTATTTTTTGTGTAATTTGGCATCAAACATAGTCGCGCCATTCGAAATTCCTGGGCTTCGTAAACATAATGAGAGGCTTTTGGAAACTATTGCTATTCTTTTAAAAGAAAGATTGAAGGTCATACAATTAACTTCAAACCAACAATTACTTCTTTACTTCAAGAAATTTTGATAGCTAATTATGATATGTTTCATTTGTAAAAGTTTGAAATGACTACTGTTTCTGGCTGTCAAAATGAACGCTGGCATGCACCACAGGCGCTTCGTTTGAATTGGTTCGGTTTGGATTATATAAGCATTATTTCTAAAACATTACACGAAAGAAAAATCGAAAAAATTGAGAACCATAAATTTGTAGCGACATTTTAACTTTAATTTCATATTACTACCTGCGCTGAAGTCGTAGGCTCCCGCGGCCGGAGTCATGTGAATGATCTTGGCTGTCTGGGTGACGCCGCGTCGAAGGCTGTGTTGTCGACGTTTCGACCATCTTTTCGTGGCCTCCCTCACGGCTGGTCGCACTGGAGTGCCTCTTGCGTGAGGATGTCTAAGTCTCAACGGCCTGCTCCGGGTGGAGCTCTTCCGTTTTGTTTTGGAAGTTTTATGTGTTTTCCAGTTTTTTCGCGGGCGCCCTATGATTGTCTCATGTTGGGCGCCTGCGGTGTTTTGGCTGGCACAGTTAGAACTTCACAGTTAGAACTTCATTGTTGGTGTGGCTGCTCCCTTTTATGTGAAGTTTATTTGTCATTTCTCGCTTCGCACACGCTACCGGTCTTCTTTTTTTTCTTGTGTTTATTTATTGGTTTATACATGTATATTTTTTTACAGTATTTAAGCCTAGACCCATCACCTGTTTGTTTTAACTCGTCACCTTTTTAATTCTATTTTAACTTATATTTTACACATAACAATTTTCTTAAATCTAAGTTTAAACCTATTTACACCTCAATACCTAGTACAAAAATACACAAAAGCAGAAAATTGAATTATAAATTAAGAATTCCTAATACCTAGATATTTAAACAACAGCAGAAAATTGAATTATAAATTAAGAATTCCTAAAACTAGCTTACTAATATGGACACTATGTTACTAACATGAAATAGAAGAACAAAAATAGATACTAATTTACAAAAGAAAACATTGAATATCATAAATACTAAGTTACTAATTAAATACTGAATTGATAAACAAATGGTATAGGAAGAAATACAAAACAGAGAAGGACAATAGAGCTTACAGCACAAAAACAGAACACAAAAGCAGAGTCAGATAACGTATAGCAGAAGGTAGCACAGAGTACAGCACAGCACAGAGTATTAAATTAATTTGGGTGGAATTTACGGGATCTGTTCCTCGCCCGGGGCGCAGCTGACGTGGGAGGAGTGAGGGTTTTGAAGAATTAGGGAGGTTTGGGGAAGATGACGTCGGAGGGGAGTTTCTTGGTTTTAAGATGGGATTTTGTATTGAAGTATTGGATGTAGGGGCGAAAGAGGGTGTGTGTGTCAATGTTTGAAAAGATAGAAGTTATTCTTTCCGTGGCAGCATTTTTGAATCTACATCGTTTAAATAACTCTTAAATAAAGTGTTCAAGGGCCTTGAAAACTAAATTTTTGAGGCCAAGGGCCCCACCTGTTCAGTGTCTGTAAAATCTGCAACTGTATGTGAAATTAAACTAATTACTTGATATTCAATGCGATTGAATTACACTGGTGTACCTCTCTGCTCAGGAATAATTACATAAGAATCGTTTGTACTGACAAGTGTGTAATGTATTATTATCATCAATTGCACAGAGACACACAGAACAAGTGACAGAGAATAATAGGGTCTTGAAGAAAAAGATACATTACAGGAAAAAGATATATTATGGAAATTGAAAAATAGGGAAGAGGGTGGGGTTTAACATGCGAAAGTACTTGCTAGTGTAAATATATTTTAAACAATTCTTGTCAATACTATTGAGCAGAACGAAAGTTAAAGGAACATCATGGACAGAATGGGAATATAAAATGACAAAATAAAACATTGAAAAGTAAACTTTCATCTATGAATAATATTTTTGCAACAATAGAAAAAATGTTATAAATGTTTAAAGTTCCATAATATCAGTTTCACGTGTGTCAGAAAAATATATTTCCTTTGCATTGCACTTCCCATACTGTCTTGCAATATTATTTATATTTTTATTTTAATTAAAATATTTATTATAAACCTGTTACGAATTTGTTTATATCACACTGATAGAAACTTGATGTGTGTTATATGTGCACGTTTTCTTCAGCCGCGGAATACCTACCCCCACTCTTTTGCCAACATTAGTTGAAATAAGAATAAATGACAGTAACGAGCATTGTGGACAAAATCTGATAACTAGAAATGCCCACTCCCATGTAATAGAAACTATTTTGAATTGAAAAACAAGCTACAAATTTGATATAAAATTCCTTTTCAAAATAACTAAACTCCCCACTCCTCGTGTAATGAGCAAAGTGAGGACTCAAGAAAACGTGTGCCATGGATACATGACAGAGCTCTCAAAGAAATTTAATTGTGTGCTCTAAATAGCACTTATTTTTTTCGGATTGTATTTACTATCTACGTTACTGACTTTACTATGCAGACAGTAAAAAATATGTCCAATTAAATGATACTAAATTTTAATGCCTTGTACACGCCACAGTTTTCACATATATTTGGTAGAATACTATCCAGATGTTTGGTCAATACCTGCCATGTATTCTGAGGCGTGGTTTGTGGCTACATTTATCAAGAGTTTCAGAAAAATAATTATTCAGATAAAATAAGTGAAATTAGCCTTTACTTATTCTCAAATCTCTCTTATTAATTTGAATCACTATTCATGAAATAAGAGCGGAAGAAAAAGGAAGAAGAAGGAGAAGAAGGAGAAGGAGGAGAAGAAGGAGAAGGAGAAGAAAGAAAGAAAAAAATAATAATTGTATCCGACCACATCATCATCATCATCATCATGAGACCAAATTGCCCTCCTGTATACAAAAACTTTTCTCATCTTGGAACATTTCCTTTATGTGAATATTAATAACAAATATTTTGTCATCCAACCTTCATGTGCTAACAATGCTTTTCTTTCATGTGATAATTTGATTTTCAAAACTTGTTTTTGCTGCACCTTGACAAAACAACTCAATTCCTGTCTTTACATGTATTGAACAAGAGACTTGAAAACAATGCAAAGTAGAAGGAATGCTCATATATTTCTTCAGAGGTTATCTGAAATCTGGAGGTATCTGAGACACATTGAATGTTTTCAGCGTTGAACTATATGAAACAGAACCTACAAGATCAGGTACCCAAAGAGTCAAAATGATGCTTCACCGGCGTTCTATGTAAATTCAATTATTTTTCATAAAATGTGTTTTTTAACATGATTCAGACTTAAACATACTGTAAATAATTGAAATTGATGAAAAGTCTCAAAATCAAAAAGTTACAAGGACATAAAGAACGCTAGGAGTCAAAATGCAGCCTCTGGTCATTCTAGTGTTAAGGTGCATTACATTAGGTAAGCTATTCTCAGATTTTTTTTTACAATTTATGAATCTCCAAATGTTTTTAGGACTTGACGTAAGAAATATCTGAAGGATAATGTTGTAATTGTAAAAATCACTGGCAGCCAAGAGTTTAGATACCATTGAGGATACTTTTTTCACCTAATACTCCAGACTAGAGTAAGCCGTTAATTGAAACTATCCACTTTTCTATAGTTAAGATTGCAGTATAGATAAAGAAAATCTTTATCAATAAATTCACAATTATGTATTCCTGGTTTAAGTCAAGATTCAGTAACAAGAATAAAATCCAAAGAATCAATATCATGAATGAAAAAGGAATCTAGTTTATTAATAACACTAAAAATATTTTGATAATAACAATACAGGAAGTGTTTAGTATTTATTGAAATATAGGGCCCATAGGGCTCTTCACTAATTTCGGGACATTCTTTGCATACTGAACCCTCCATTAGCATTGATCTTGGTGTGTCAAAGCAGCTTATTTGAGTTTCAACCGTTTTGGTCCTGCTGCAGATGAGTACAACCCTTGGTTGCATTGTAGTCGCCGATACATGGCAATTTCACACAGCAAGACCAAAACTTCCTCAGAAAAGTGGAGACATCATGGCAGAGGATCATCTCTGAGATTTACGAATTTTGGCCTGATTTTTACAATATGAGCATTTATATGAGCACAATATGAGCATTATTATTATTATTATTATTATTATTATTATTATTATTATTATTATTATTATTATTATTATTATTGTTTTTGTTGTTGTTTTTGTTGTTACGTTATTTGAATTATATTGCAGTGTAGTATATTATATTATATTATATTGCTAGGTGTTACACAGCCTTATTTTTCCGTTATGAAAGTTAAAATGATGAAAATCAATGAAACTGGTTAGAAGAGATGGTTGCCTCTAAATCGCTTTCCAATTCGGTAGAGTGCCTCTATACTTGATAGTATTTCACTCCTGGTCATGGAAAAATATTTCGATCTTCCAACAACTTGTTTGCCCACACTGAAAGATTGCAAAACTGCTTTTCATTTCGTAATACTTCTTACAAACATTCAATACTTATTTTGAAGCGAGTGAATGACCAGAATGAGCTAACGACAAATTTAATTCATTTCCCAGAAGTAGCCTACTGTTTTTATCTTCAGAAATGACCTTAAAAATCTACATGCGTTTATAGGCAAGCAGTTAGTTGCTGGAGGTCAGGTGGAATTGGGCAATACTGAAGATACACGATCGATTCTACTACCTACTTAGAGATTTTGACCTAGTAAAACATTGAATTCTTGGCTATCCGGGATTAGCCGCGTCATGGTCGATGGAGCTGACGTTTCGACGCGGCTAATCCCAGACAGCCAAGAATTCAATGACTCCGGCCGCGGAAGCCTACAACTCTAGTAAAACATTATTTTCAATCCATCAAACTAACTTATAAAGGAACTACGTGGATATTGTCTGGTCACGAAAAGTAATTTCTGAATATACCACCTACAAACAAAATCTTTCACATAGGCCCAAGTGTTATCTTATGGCAGAATCTCCAGTCCGTACCGTTTCATTTTTATCGCTGGCTTATCTACTCATTTTAAAGCCGTGACGCCCGCAAAAGCCCGCTTGGCACCAGACAGATAACTTCATTCAATAGTAATGGTTTGCATTCCGACGGAGTGGTACATGTTGAGGAGTATATTAAAAATGTAAATGTTCGTAAAAAAACTGCACATTTTCGAAGTTTGGAAATTTTATGTTCATAAATTGACAGTTGTATTTTTGTTTATTTAATGTATAAAACAGTAATGACCTTCGATGACATATTAAACACTTTTGTAGGCATGCTTTAAAGTCTCAATGTTAGATTTGGATAAGGAACGTTTTGTCATTTTTCTCAAGAAAACTTGGATTGGTTTTCCACTACCTACTTAATTCGCTCCAATCCTGAAACAGAATCTGCACGTCAGCTAACCAGAACTTGTATATTTGCACATTGTTTTACTTTAGTAAATTAATAAATGTATTTTTGCAAAATATATCTATCTCGTCACTAATGGAATTCATATTTAGTCGTCTTTCTATTCACCTTTCGACTCTACGATTTGGAAACCACAGACCTTTGTTTCACAGATCTTTGTTTCATCGTCAAAGTAACTAAACTTTTCTGTATTGAGTGTTTATGGTAATGATAATGTTCAGTTTCCAATCGAAATTCGGAATTTTTTGTTTTTGAAAATATGTGCTATTTAATGGAATCTGGAGAGCATCTAACTTGATATAAATATTAAACTATTTTTAAAATATTCAGCTATTCAGGAGCTTAAAATATTTCTCATGCCGGATTCTAAAATTGGGCTTATTTGTATAAACGTAAACGTTTTTTTCACTTTCGGAAATATCACAAATATTTCAATCCGAAACTATTTTTATTAACTAATTTCTACCTTCTTGTCTGACATAGTAAGACTGTCAGGCTGACTGTAAAAAACTGTCTCGTTTTACGTCGTACGACAGAAAACTGCAAATTTTCGACAGAAAAATTCTTATTTCCAGGTCCTTGTAGCGAAAAAAATGATAAATCTTCTGCCTATATGTAGTAAACAACTTCCTATAACACGTTGTGTCCAGAATCTGGTGTGTGAGTCCTTAATACCAAAATATGGATTGACACCAAACATCCGGCTGACCGTGATCAACGCTAGCGCCTAAACAGTTCAATTTTCTACAAAATTGGTATTCTTCGATTAATCTGAACGAACTCACGGTTTTGCAATTTTGAAATAGATATTTTAGTTTTTTGGGGTAACTATAATATTGAAGATAGTTTGTTTCCTTAATAAAATCTGTTGTTATAAGACAAATCTTGAAATAAGGTAGTAAACAAGTTTTCTAAAATATGAGTAGTTTTCGCGTAATATTGCGTGAAATAAAGGTTATTTTTAAACAATTATTTTCTCGAAATCGGCTCTAATTTTTTTCTTAAAATATTCTACCCGCACGTATCAAAGGGCGATAGAAAGTGGCGTTGGTTCAATTTTCTCTTTTTTTCGAAAATGCAAAAAAGAACATTGAAAAAGTATAATATTTATGATAGAGAATTGTTTCTTAGTGATATCTAAATTATACCTCTGATATATTTAAAAACCTCTAAATTTTTGAAAATTATAAATGCAAATCATCAACTTTTTAAGCGTCGGGAAAGTTGATTTTTGGGCGTGCGGCTGGTTATGTAGCGGTAACGTGCTGGCGTTTTTAACTCCTTAGATCATCGGTTCGAATCTCGGTGTAGGGAAAAAAGTTGCTGGTTGGAATCACTTTCACAGATCCATGTTGTTTTATAATATTGCGAAGCCGTTACAAATAATACGAGAAAATATATGCTTTCTCGCATTATTTGCCACTAGTTTTATGAAAGTTAGATATACCTTTCTCTTGGAGATGGCATAGAAAGTTAAATAACACAATAGCTAAGTTCGAGAAAAAATGCAAAATCCGGTTTACATATACAAGTTATTTATTTATTGTCGCATCAACTACGAGGTCATTAGCAATATCTTAAGTAGTATAAAATTTTCTTTTCAAACTTTTACATTTATCCCCGGTCCGGAGTAAAAGTAAAAACGTACCTATATTCTAACTTAGTACAGTAAATTAAATTAAGGGGCAAATGTAAACAAAATGTATAATGTAAAATAGGGAAACGGTGATGAGATTCAAAAGGGGCGTCCATATTGGGGAGTGGGAGCTGGAGAAACGTGCCCCAGGCTTCCACTTAAGTGGGGTCCCGAAAATGAATACAAAATTTATTTTCTTCGATAATTTTTTAAGAAAATAATGTATTTAATTGTAGTTGAAGAACAATTCACTTTAAAATATATTAGTAATAATATAATATAAATGGGGGACTTTTGATTGCAATTGGGGGCCCTATTGATCCCAGAGGGCCCAGGGATTCCGGGCTAGCAGGGGGGGGGGCAATACAGAAAATTTCCTCTGGGCGCACTCGGGACTTCAGTGCGCTCCATACCGAGCATGCATTGCCCGCATTTCATTGATTCTTAACGTCAGTGGCGTCTCCTTGCGCTGAACCTAGGACGTTGGCAGTGAAGCAAAGTGTTAACCCCCCACCCCACCCCCACTCCTGTTTCCGCTTACACATTTAGAGTAAAATGAAATTATGTAAACAAAATCCTTATTTATTTTAAATTATAATGTTGGAAGAATGAGGGAAAGATAGTCGCAAAATAACAACAAGGTGGATGTTGTATTTTCTATTGCAAAGATTGAAATAAGACATTTTATAGTATTTAAAAAGACATTCTCAACGCTTTTTCCACTCTTCAGTTCTCGTTTTAAAAATTAAATTCTGTAATATTATCAGGTTAGGACACGATCGCCCAGCACTGAATTACTTGTTTACTTTCTTCATACCAAAGGGAAGGAAAGTAATTATTTAAAACTATTGTTCCACTTTTTCACAATTCTTGTCAAAAAATAACACTAATTTCATGAGTATCGCTAAAGGGTAAAACACGCAACGGAGAATATCATGATCACGGACGCTCGCTCTCCAGCAGGCCGTTAAAAAGATATCCAACGCCTTGGCAGGCTTTGCTCCGCGAGTGGCACGCATGAGCTGCCACCTCCGCATCCTACCTGAAGACGTTGGAGGCATTCGCCAACGGCCTGAGCTGCGCTCGCGCACTGCCTGCGTTACATGGACGCGTTGGTGCCGATCTATGATGCCGATCGCACGGAAGACAGAACAAATGAAACAAATCTTAATAAATTCAAAGGAATAAATGATTTTTTTTATTTCCTTCGGCGTTGACACACGACTTGCACACCCAAAGAAAACGCCACGGCTTAACATCGGATTCAATTTAAAAAATAAATAACAGTTTTTTGCAAAATTGATTTTTTGGAAATATGGAATGAGTTTCAGATCGGTATTTTGCGCCCCTGTTTATATTTACTCCATTTAACTTTATTTTTCGTATGAAAACTTCTAGAAAACATTTTTTTTAAACATTTTATTGAAAGTTGCGCAGAAGATTTTTTTTTCGACATAACACTGTAAACACTAACTTGATGCGCTGTGTCGAAGTTTTTATTAAATTACGGGCTTCATTTGACTTTCTGGGATGCAACTGCAAGAAAGAAGTGATTGACGTCGTACAGGGCGCCGGATCTCGCCATCCAGCGGGGAAAGATCACCGCCATCTCGCGAGAAAAAACATGCACTACACTTACGTGATTAATGACCCAAGCCGTTGACGCGCCCGGAAACACGAAAAAATCAATCTATCGTACAGGACACAAAAGTCTGAGAACTGCGCACATGTAAGCACTTCCGAAACACCCTTCAGTTCTGTTTACGAAGTATTAGGAACGAAGAGCGCGATAAATGGTTCATGAGTCATCCGTTATCTGTTGTCTTGTTTTCACTTACTGTTTCTCTGGTCTGTTCAAACATGCGATAGGAAACGGAGTATGAATTTACCTACAATATAATCCTATTTTGAAAAAAAAACTGTTTTAAGCGTTATTTAATGAGTGCAATTAGTAAGGCATTAAGCTCCCGGTCGGTCTTCCGGCATCTGTGTAATGTAGTGCATGTTAGTGTGTGTGTAAGTAAGCGGTGAAGATAGGACAAGGAAAGTGAAGGAAAGATCGCGCGCGGTTCTTGGCCCGTTTGTAAGGGCACTGCCTGGTATTTTTTCGGAAAAACCACGGAAAAGTACCGATCAGAGTCCTGCCACCGTCGCCACCGATCGAAAATCCTGCCACCGTCGGGACTCGAAACCCAGGACTTCCCGGTCAAAGTCACTGCAGTGACATCAATTGATGCCATAAGCCACCTAAGACAGTAAATCTGTTTTGAAAACAGCGTATTTTTACTAGTAGAAATTTCAGAAAGATCACAAGGTGGAATTGTACGTAATAAAACGCTTCTTTTGGCAACGACGTAAACGGCTCCGCTTACCAACTTCCGCTGTTTCCCCGCAAAAAGACAATTTAAGATGAGTCGTGTTTCACATACCCGTAGGATTTCTGTAACCCAAGAGGTAAAGGATGCTAGGTTCACTTTCCACAGTTTAAATAAGGAAAAATAGAAACTTCTGTTTACCATTAAAACAATGAATTCATTTCTTTTTAAAATGTGTTAGTAATATAAATATCTAAGACGAAGATATTACAATTCACCACGTACGTAGAGAGCATTTATTAAAAAATCATTATCAAAATGTTAATAATGAAATAAACGACTGTTGTGTTGGGTTTTCTTATGCTGGATCTGGATGATATTACGTCGCTAGGCATTATGGACGATTTTATGGTTTTGTTTGTTCTCTCCTATATATGTAGTTTTGTGACTTCACTTGTGTCCGGTAGTTATCTCCAACCTTCGTTGATATTGGAAAAGATTTCGGTGAAACAGTGAATCGTTTGTAAACAATAGCATAACGACACAAATAAAATACAAATGATTCGTCTAAAAGATAGTGAATTGTAGAAAGAGTTATCTCAAAACAGGATTTTCGGCGCATTGAACACTGTAGTATTAACTTCACGAAATGTAATTGTAATTGAAATGTAATAGTATTGGAACGTACGAATCATTCTATTCCAATACCCGACACTGCAAATATTCCTTAATTCCATCCTTAATTCCTTTATATTAGTTTTTCTTGTGTTCATAGTCGTATGTTTTTCATTCTTTCTTATCCTGTAGGCTATATGTATAGATATGTCTCTTTTCGTGAGGCTTTCATTGTTAGTTTCATACCAATTCAGCAATCACGACGTAAAAAGCCATGACCATAATTCTACCATCAAACGGGGAGATCATTCATATACGTATGTGAATCATCCCCCGTTGAAAATTAGGTACAATTTTTTTTCATTCCTGAAAGCAGAGAATGAACGGGAATTTAATTATTTTTCTTTATAGCACTGGGTGACCGGTAATGCCCTCATTTCCAAATACAAAACCCCTCTGAATGTAAAGAAATATTGGATGCAGTATTTGCACAAGCACAATAATGTTATGTACCTCTTTGTTTTTACTGTTATTATGTCCACTAGTCACAAAAGTGCAAATGTCTTGAGAAACAGCGTTTCGTCAAGGGCTTAGGTAAAAGAACCAAGGACGCCCGCACCCCCCCCCAAAAAAAAATCTAGTGAGAATGCGCGACAGACCGAAACTTTTCCTCCTCTTAGTGTTATTATTCAACAACTTCTCCACATATTAATAAAAAAAGCATGACATCGTTTAAATATCTACAATTGAATGAATTTATTCAGCAAACGTCCAATCCACAAGAACCAAAATGGTTAGGAAAGTTTGGATATATCTTAAAATTCCGAACAGCAAAGTTGCACACCGAAAATTAGATATGTGGGATGTGGCTATAGAACCGTTAAAAACATTTTACAGATCCACTATACGGAAAATAGAAAAAAAGCTATCGTCGTTCAGTATTAAGTCTCGAAGAGCAATGAAGTAAGGGAGGTTTTACACAATCTGAAACAATATAATCACAATTCACTGTGAACTAGAGTTCAACATCTTTCTGAAAATGTAATGATTTTTTACCGGTATCTGCACGTGTATGATATACGGAAATATGACAAAGAAATTTCACTCTGCACCATTCCCTAAAAACGTAATACCCCACATAATTATAACCAATGATGTTTTTGTGAAAAGACATGTGTCAGAGGATTGCTAGATATTGCGTTTACACACACTCACAAATTATTTGCATTTAAAAACACTTCCAGCTTAAGAAAAGTTGTTATAAATTTTCGAACAACATCCTTACATTCACATGTTTTCTCGAACAGGAAATGCCGAATGCTTTCAACAGATCGATTTCAACTCACACAGTAAAATAATAGACAAATGACAGATAATCGTTCATTCTATTAATTTTATGATTTAACTTCAATTTAATATTCATATTACAAAACCTATTAATAATAGCAAGCTATAAAATATCTGGAGACCACTATCTTGCATTTGAAGCAAAAATCACGAAATTTGGTTATGTGGAATGCTCAAACTTCGTTCTAAACGAAAACCCTAAATGTTTTAAATATAAATATTTTTGCAATTTTCTAAATGCCAGAGATTTTAATGAAATTCGAAACTATGCCATACATATAAATGAAATTTCTTCTACAAGTGCAACAAATTGTCCCCCAAAACATTCATTCTAGAAAATGTTGGAAATGTTCTAGGGGCTTCATGTAAAGTCCCACCAAAAATTAAAACATATTAATGATCTCCGTAACGGCATGACTAGTCCTTGTTCATGGCGTATTCCTCAAGTTTCAACTCCAGAGCTTTTAATCTGTCGGAGTTGCACGTGAAACCGGGCCGTATATGTCCATCGGGACATCCATCCTACAATGCAATTTTGTACCCGAAAATCGATTTGTATATATCTCCTTTCCACCCGGATCAATCTTAACCGTCTTCGGAACAATACTAATATACCTTAATCCTAACGTGTGGACGAAGTTACATCTGAAAAGAACCTCAAACACGGTTTCTACCTCACCTATTCGAGATCATATTGTTGAGGTGAGTACAATACTTCTACTCCCCATTCTATAGTGTAAAGAAGAAAAGTAAAAATTGCCTCTAAAAAAATAAGGATGCATAAAATAAAATTTTATTTAAGTAATTAAAGTTACAGTCCCCATGTTTTTGCCTTATTCAGAAAGCAAAATTTCAAGTTTAAATCATTTTATTTTAGGTGGTTTTTACCTTTAGTGTGTGTAAGCTTAATGAGCTTGTTACATCCTCTTCATGGAAGTTACCGTCCATCCCTCTTGGCTCTCCCCCCCGTCGAGCCAACACAAGAGTATCATCTCTCCCCCCCCCCCACGTCAACCACGTGCACAAGAAAAGTGACAATCTAGTGAATGCCTTTGCCGTAGGATGAGCCCGTGTGTGTATAATATCGGAATGCGACCCATTCCCATACACACGCATTTGGTCTGGCAAAATAACTGGAGTACATCGTAGGTCGGGCTATGAACTCGGACCTTGAGCAGTGCCCCGCATAACTTGTTATAAGAAGGGGAGTGTTATCACATCGCCACTTCGGTTTGTGGAGCGCCTTGGCCGCGCTTTAGACAGCGGATGGTTGCTGCGGTCGCGTGCATCGGCTGTCGGTCGTTGGCGATAATGGCGCGGTCCTTATCTCCGAGATACGGCCTGGTTAACACCAGAGGCCGTACCGTTCCGGCCTCGTTGCTCGAGTGGACGGCAGGTGTAACGCAAGGATTCGGCATACAGTGTAACTTAAATATTGGATGCGATGAAAAATAGAGTATATTTTCTGTAATAAAGAGAAATTGTTCGAGGAGTATGGTGAATTACATATTTAAATGAAGCGCAGTCGAATAGAAAGCTGGATAAGGAGTAGCTAAAGACATTTCTGAAGAAGCAGTCAATTTGAAAGAAGAAACGACTTCGATAGAAAACCGAAGAGATTAACAAAAATAAATAATTGTGTAGAAACGTTAAGAGGCAGGACATGTTTGAAATAGAAATATACAATATATGATACAAATTATTTCATTGTTTAATGCATTAAAATATTTTTAGTATTAACATCTAATATATTTAATGCAGTTTAATTAAGATGCAAAATAATTCATCAGCTACATAAACCGGAGTCCATTACAAATCTAGATATTCGCAGAAAAATCTGTAAGTGCTCCAATATTATACACATAGAAAAAAAATATTTTGAGAGAGAGGAGGACCTTTGCCAAAAAATTATTTTTAATGATGATAATAATGTTTTTTAACATTATTCATAACATTTCTTACGTTTGAATCCTCCAGAAAGTTCAACTTTAGATTTGATCTTTTTCACGACGGAGTGCGAAGTGCGACGGTGTTATCTGGTTAAATAATGTAAACCTTTGGTTAAAGAAGTAAAGAAAGCGAGTTCCTTTAAATTTCCATTGGCAATGCTAAAAAGTATCCACGATAATGAGAAACTTCAACATTGTTTCTTACTAATATTAGTCCTAATCCTTAATCATATTCTTATAATATTTAATTGTAAATCCCATTTCTTTATTTAAAATTGTCTTGGGCAGAATAGCGACAATAATAGTATTAATAAAATCGTGGGCGAACAAAATATCAATAATGTTGAACTCATTAAAAACTGAGAAGAAATAAAAGAGGTCATCTTCGTCAACATATTAGCTTAATTAAGATAGCCGGCTTTCGACGGCTTTGCCGTCATCGTCAGTCTACAAGATACAGAAAGATATAACAAAATTATAAATAAATACACAATAAGTTAGAAAATTAAATTACAATTAATGGATACATCTAAAGTATTTAGTTACAGATAGCTGATAAAATTTCAAAAAAAGAAATGCAACGGGAGGATTAGTAGCAGTTCAAATTAAATATTTAAAAAAAATCAATAAAGACACATTATATTATTGCAAAAGATAAGGAACATGTAGCAGATAAAATTGCAAAAATGAATTGCGACGGGAGGAGGGGAATTAATACAGATAATAGCAGTTCAAATTTCAGATTATAAATATATGTGAAGAAATATACATTCTCATATTCAAAAGAAAGAAAAACAAAATGTGTATATATAAGAAATGGGGGATAGTAATAATAATTAATATCAAATGTTA
The DNA here is from genome assembly GCA_011170035.1 of Teleogryllus occipitalis. Classification (NCBI taxonomy): domain Eukaryota; kingdom Metazoa; phylum Arthropoda; class Insecta; order Orthoptera; family Gryllidae; genus Teleogryllus; species Teleogryllus occipitalis. Next base: position 127,755 of record BLKR01003370.1, read on the forward strand.
TTACAAAGATGGGGAAATAATTGAATAATAAGTTATAATAACTTTAAATAATACCCCCCCATCTTATATATTATATTGGTGCTCTTAGGTGATTTTAACGGACGAGTTGGAAAAAGAATAGCGCATAATGTTGTGGGACGATATGGTGAAAATGTAGTAAATGGAGTAAGTGGGGAAATATTTGTAGAGACAGACGAACAGTATGATCTTAAAATAATTAATGACTATTTTCCACATAAAGAAGTACATAAATTCACATGAACGCAGTCCACTAAAAAACTGCAGTCAATAATTGACTACATAACTAAAAAAATTCAACAATAAAGTGAAGTGATGTTGTGATGTTCAAGTACGAGAAGTGCTTCCTGAGGATCAGACCACTACTTACTTACCTTGTGGAATAACTTATCTTGTGTATAAACCTCACTTCAGACTACGGGAATGATGTCTGGCGAAGATGTAAACTTTCTCTTTTACACAAAATTAAAATTATGAAAGAAGAAATAAAATAAAAGAGCAAACAACCTTGAACGAGATGATTAAAATTAAACTAAAATGGTATGGACATACTCGTACGAGAAGGCTGACATCAGATAGTCTTCCACAAAAAAATTAGAAATGGATATCCAATCGAAGAATGTACAGAGGAAGACCGAGGAGGACATGGAACAAGGCAATAACGGAAGCCATGAAAAAAGAAGAAGTGAAATAAAAAGACGTGTGGGATAAAGAGACTTAGGAATTAACTTCTCTCTTGTTGGCCCTTTAATGGAATACGGGACGGTTTGTTGAGAACCTTACAAAAATTTACCAAAGAAACATTTGGATAGAATTCAGAGAAGAGCGTGTAAATGTACTCTTCGAGGCAATAGGAAGAAAGTAAAATGGGAGAGTAGAAATCAGAAGAATTAAAGCAAGGCCCTGTAGCCTATACCACGGTGTAAAAAAATATATTTCTTACACTGTGCCTTTGCATAGCATATGCCGGTTATCCAACTTGAAAAGACATCTAGAACAGACTCAGTTGACCCACTTACCTTAGTATACAAGATCATAACCAAAAGATTCGTTTGAGGTCACTGAGAACAGATGTAGAAAAATTTTCTTTTACAAATAGAACAATAAAAGATTGAAGTAAGTTACCCGCGATATCTCGACTTTATGCTAGTAATTATTATTATTATTATTATTATTATTATTATTATTATTATTATTATTATTATTATTATTATTATTATTATTATTATTATTATATGTATTGCTACGTTAATATCAATGTAATCATTTTTAATGCGCGTTTATATTGAAGGGCATTGTTGCGTGTTGAGAAGGAAGTGCAATGTACAAAAAGACCGAGTGAAGTGGAAGATAATATTGTGAAGTGGACTTCAGTGTAGTTGAAACGTTTCGTGTTTAATATCTGAATAGAAATATCTGTATCTGTAATATATTTGTATATATACTATTCTATAAACTATGCTATATATACTATATATACTATACTATACTATTTGTATATATCTATTCTATAGAATAGATATAATATGTAGACTTATTGCTATTATTGTTATCACGTTTATTGTTATTACTCCTGTTACCATTATTGTCATTATTATTGTTGTTATTATCATTGTTATTATTATTGTTATTGTTATTATTATTTTAAAATAATTTCAAGTTATATTGCATTTATAACCTTAATTGTAATATTTGTAAATTGTAGTGTTCTGTCACCAAATTTCATGAACCTATCTGCAGAAATAACAAATTACTTTGTATTTCTAAATTCTTTCAAGAACCAACAGGTGAAAAGAGTGATGGTGATGGTTGTAAAGTTACCTACACTTTAACATATTTATTTCATGACCATTTCAATCTAATGAATGGATAAAAATAATGCCTTGCTCCAGCCACTGGGTTTTGCGTTACATTTGCAAAGGTGACCAGAAAGTCAACGAAACCGGAGTTGACGAAAACAATGGGGCGATGGCATGACCAATGTCGACGACGTGACTCATCGAGTTCATTTTCTCGAATTTGGTGTTAGGTCAACGGCCTTCCTCAATTTTCTCTTTCTTCCTCTTGACCTCTATTTTCAACGTTTTGTATTTCACAGTCGGTGAAGAAAAGCATGTACCGATGTTTCCGGCATGCACGCTAACCAAAACACTGGCACCCACACACGCGCGCCTGGGCACACGGGTCTGAGCTCGTGCATTTACATGCACACTCACGCGCTTGGGTCTGCTGACGCACGTTTAAGGGTATAAAAGATACACTGACGTCCTTTCTCACCCGTTTCGCTTCCAAAGGATTCACTTCGAATGCAATGTTGGTACAGTCGGCACGCTGTGTCTTTGAATTCTTTCGTCGACGCTGTAATGACTTTTATTTTTTTCAAATTCCCAATTAATTGGTAAAATGTCAAATAATGGTAAACTAGTATACGGTAGTTTCGTCGTAACTTATTTCATTCATTCTCTGGCATCGTTGTAGTCTCTTGGCAGGACGGCAATACAACATTTCTAGTACCACATACCTATTCAGGATGTTGTGGGAGTTCATAAATACTCGAACATCGAAACAAACATGATTTACTGGCGTAACTGACAAACATGATTTACTGGCGTAATGAAATAACCATGTAAAAAATTTTCGGACTGTGTTTTACATGGTAGATAGCGGCGTTTCTCCTTTGCTGAAACGAGACATCCGGTGCCAACTTACGCGTCGAACTACGTTGTTTCCCCCTCCGTCTATCTCTCTGAAAAGGACTCCTTTCCAGCCGGGGCAAACTCTGAAGCGTCCGACTGGTCTCCTGACATGAGTGGTAGTCTATATAAGCGCATACATGTGAGCGCGCCCGCGTATGTGTGTTAAAGGGAAGAGGCGGGGGCAAGGATGAGGAAGAAAAGATCATGCGCGGTCCATAGCTCGTTTGTTACGGTCCTGTTCCGGCATTCGGCCTGGTATCGCTGGGAGAAACGACTGGAAAACTACCGATCATAGCAGACAACCGCTAGAATTCTCAAGACCATGACCGAATTCTATTTAGCAGGAGTCGAAAATTCCGCCAGTGTCGAGCTCGAAACCTAGGATCGCCCAGTCTATCGCTGCATTGGCAAAATAGACAATGAAATATCTAGAGCGTTTCATATTTACTTTCTCGTATACATACTTATATACGGAGTAATATACGTAGTATAGAAAAAAGGTATGTAATACTGCGAAAAATCGATTTCGAGATTAGGGGTCCCCTGAAACCGAAAACGTGTTTTTGTTTCAAAACGTCCGTCTCCCCCGTCGGTCCCGTCTGTGATCACTACTAGCGCCTAAACTATCCGTACGATCGTTTCCAAATTGAATCCCCGGACAATTTGGCTCTAGTTGAAGCTTTGAAATGTTGATAAACATTCTTTAAAAGGTTTTCACCCTTGTGTTAACAAAGGTTCAGCCAATGATGTGTAGAATCAGGGCTTGATTTCTGGCAGAACGTGACGGAACAGCGTTCTGGTACTTCGGAAACAAATTAGGAAAAAAATAACCAAAAGTAAAGGATCAACACTTGGCAACTTCAATTTTTAGTTTGACTAATTTTCATGAACACAAAAGTAAATCATTTTCCATTTAACTGTATCATTTGTACGAATGTAATAAAATTATTAGTAAAAACAATAAAATATCATTTAAACTCTACTTTTTACTTTCTCGTATACGTACGTATACGTAGTATTGAGAAGGTTATGTAATGCTGCGCGAAAGAATGGCGGATTTTCGTCGGAAAAAAATTCATTGCCGGGATCTGGTGACGAAAAAGTGCATAAAACCAGTAGCTAAATTAAGAAATAAAAAATCCTTTAACACGTGGTGCAGCCAGAATCCCTGTTTGTGGGTCTTTAATGCCGAAAAACCAATTGGAAGCAAAACGTCCGTCTGTCGTATGTAAACAAACCTAGTGCCTTAACCCAACGTAGGATCTTTTCCTAATTGAAGAAACCCCTATCTTTCTGGATGCAGTTGACGCTTTGAAATTTTGGAAAACATTCTTTAAAATTTGGGGGTATTTTACATGAAGACCCCCGGACATTTTGAAAATTTTATCAAAAACGGCTCCAAATTTTTTCGTTAAATTTCTTGTACCAATGGAGCAAAATACACTTATAAAGGTGGCATGGGTCCGATTTACACGGCTAACTCTGAATTTCCGAAAATTAAAAAAGGTTGATTTTTTTCGGCGTCTTACTAAAACTATAAAATTGAATACAGCGATTTTTCCTTCAAATGAAATTTGTTGTATATAAATAGTTCTTTCATTAATGTTATGTAAATTTTTTTTGAAAATTTTAGTAGTTTTCGCTCAATAGTGCGTGCAATATTTGCAATTTTAAAAAATAACAAAAACAAGATTTTCTCAAAAATGGCTCCAAATATATAATGGTTATATATAATGACTACAAAATAATGTTATTTATTATTATTATTATTATTATTATTATTATTATTATTATTATTATTATTATTATTATTATTATTATTATTATATTCACTCAGAGTCAGTGTTAAAAGTGTAATGGTCATTATTATTATTCTTAAGTGTGATTTATAATTATTAAATTATATTATAAATATATAGCTCTTTTAATTGAATTAATAATTAATTTGGAGTATATTCTACCTAAAAGTTTATAAATCTGTCATTGGGTCTTATTTTTTTGTGTTCTTCAGACTACTCTGCACATTTGATGACATCTTGTAAATTTACTGTCTACATCTCCTTCCAGTAATTCAAGGAGGTTACCTGTTCTATAATTTTATTATCAAGTTCTATGTCGCGTTGTACTGGTCTGGTCCTTAGAAAGCCATTGTTTTAGATTAAATGGTTGAAATCTTTAGGTGAATTCTTTCATTACCTACATATCAAAGTCTATATCCTGATATTTGTAGTTCTTTCTGAATTTGCAATGATTACTTGATCATCAGTGAAGAGCAAGGTCTTCGAGAATGTATTGTTAATGTTTATCCCTGAAAAGTTTTATTTTGCAATTCTTCTACTGCCGAATCTATGTAAATATTAATCGAAGTAGGAGATAACGATTTCCTTGCTTAAACACCTTTATTAACTACAGCCCTGTAACTAGTAGCTCTATTAGCTACTAGTATGGATTTTTTGTAGTATTACACAGACATTATAGATCTTCTGTTAGGTGTTATGCATATTCTTTTGTATTCATAATATTCCATTATTTGCTCTGACTGATTTTATCAAATGCCTCTTCATACTCTATAAATAGCAAATAACTTAGAAGGTTAAATTCTCTTCTCTTTTAAATTATTTGTTGTACAACACAAACACAATCAGAGTAGGATCTTCCCATTGTAAACCCACATTGTACTTTGCTCTGTTTCACCTCACTACTTGCATTAAGGTGGCATATTTTTGCCAATAATGTAGATGTAGTGTTTACTAAACTGATACCTCCGTAATTGTTTTTGTTCCAGCAGTCCCCATTTTCAGCATTACAGCAGCTTCAATTCTTTTGAAATACTGCATGTTGTCTAAAACATATTTAACATATTCTGTAGTCAGTATTTTATTTCTTTTGGGGTGTTTTGTAAGAGTTCTACATTAATTTTATCTATTCCTTGCACTCTGTTATTGTTAAGATTGTAAGATAGATTCCACTTGTTCAGGTCTGGTATAAACATCTATAATTGTTTATATTAATGAGAATCACTGTTACACTACTTAATATCTCCACTACACCATGTCTATACATCCCGCAGGTCACTCTAGAACTGCACCTCACCGGCACATACAGGCAGTCCTCAAGTGGACTGCTAGAGTACATTCCTAAAACTGAATATTGTCTTTCCCCAACACATCTCTTCATATTTTATAGGCCCAATATTTTTTTATTGGCTCAGACATGTACTCATTTGTTAAAATTTCATTGTGTAAGTGAATTGATCATATTGCTTTATAAAAATAATCCAGACATTTGTGCCTATATTATTTAACATTACTCTTTCTCAACAGAATTTATTGAATGGCATGCTGCATTCCATGCATATTAAATTCAATATGACTTGAATAATATCTATTGTAAATAATATTCTACATAGTCTAATATATAATTGTCCCAACTTTCCCCGTTTAATTTATTTAAATAGTATCATGTACAATTGTTTGAAATTATAAAAAATTTTGATTGAAATTTGGCAGTATTTTAAAAATGTACATAAACAATATTTTCTCAAAAACGGTAACACATTTTTAAAAATGTTTTCATCAAATAGAGTGATGTTTGCTAAATAATATGGTCTAGATTCTATTTTCATTAAAACTATTCAGATTTAATTATTTATTCAATTTATAAATATGAAATATAAAATATATAATTAATAATTATTAAATTTATTGTTTTTATTAATTATTATGTTATTAATTATTTTATACCTTTTGTTCTGTATTAATATTTATTTTTAATATAACCATTTCTCATTTGTCCCCCTCCCCCTCTCTAGAACCCAGGCTACACTCAAGGAAATATTTAATTGGTAATAGCTACATTCCATTAATGTTAATGCACCTACATTCAGGTTATAGAATTTCTCACAAGCTTCAATGACTTTTGTTTATTTTCACATGCAGTAGTGATTTTGGGTTCATTCACCCTATCTTTTTGAAATGCTATCTTTCATTCACATTTGAGATTCTGTGACTTAATTGAGAGTGATGGGTAATTCCACAGCTTAAACATTTGACATAAGAACTAGTGAGACCTTTGTTCTAGATTAAGAATTTTTAACAAATCTGCTTCTCGTCAAGAAGTACATCATGTCATTTATTTACATTTTTTAAATTGTAAATGGAAAATTAACTTGCTTAAAAAAATGTAATTTGTAAAAGACATAATCATGAACACTAAGCATAAAAAAGGATTACTTTCACTTTCAGACAGAGCCAATGTCCCTTGACCTTCTTCCTAGCTACATGCTGGTGGAAGGAAATAGTAAACTTATGCTCAAAGATGACTCAATTTTCCAAACATTAGAAAAATTTATAAAACCTCAAGAAATTTTTAATTGGAAACAATTAGTTATTATTAACATATCACGTCATACAACATTTACATAAAAAATATTAGCAATTATTATGATTGATCATTGAATTACTTTTTTGTGTTCATATAAAACTGCTTGTTTTGTGAAAAAATTGTAACAACATGTTGTCCTTAACTTAAATAATAAATTTTTGTTATATTATTTAAATTGAATTGATGAAATAAAATCTATGAATTTGCAGCGTTAAAAATGCACTTAAATTTGATATCTTGGGTGTTTTTAATTTTTTTGAAGAGCCAAACATGCAAGTGTTCTGCTTTTTGGCAACATGATTGGGAAACAATTCAATCATATTGTGAAGTGGGTTGTTTCAAATTATTAAATTTGAAGGGTATACATTTTTAGGTTTTATTGATCAAGGCATTAATTATGTGATTTTACTTTTTGTAATAATAACTCCAATCAAGATCTAATTAGAGCAATTAAGAATACTCAATACAGAAAACCTTCTGGACTTGATTAATTAATTTCAGAACTTTTCAAATATTTCTTTAGTAGATTCTTTAATTTTGTGAATTGTTGGCAACAATAACATCAACCAAACACGAAATTATTGTACCAATATTCAAAAAATCCTAAGGACGTAAAAACTAGAACTTCAAGAATAGGAACCCATTTAAAGAAATTGTTCCCATGAAGAACAAAAATTTTCAATGCTCTACTGACCAGAAAATTAAACTGATAAACATTGTTTTATTTCAGAATGATAAACTAATATCTGATTTTATCTCTTGAGATTTTATTTCTTGGGACTCCTTAAGTTATGGTGGAAGCAATCTGCCTAAGGGATGGAAACCCCTGAAAGAAAAGCTCCGGTCCTCCAGGTTTGGGGGTTGTGCTGTAGGCCAGCTCCCTGCACTCGTAAAACATCACACCACTAAAAATCTCAATCATATGAATGCCTCAGATATTTCAAAAGGGAATCAACATCAGCAAAGAAAATGGACTCTGAATATTGGTACTATATGGAATGTACAAAGCATCTCCAACAAACAACAAGAAGTAATCCAGGAAATGATGAGAAGAAACATAGATAAGTCATCTGGTCTGAAACAAAAATGAAAGGCAAAGGAAGCAAAAAACTGAACAACTTTGTGCACTTCTACAGTGGCGTAAACAAATATGAAAATGCTAAAGATGTAATTTCCGTTGTTATTGATGAAAGATTCGGTAAATATACAAAAAGTTGGGAAAGTATAAACGAACATCTTATTAAAGTAGTGTTAATAATCAGAGGAAAATACAAAAGTGTCATAGGAATATATAATTTGAATGAAAATGCCCCAATAGCTAGGAAAGATGATTTTGAAATGATAATCAAAGAAACCCTAGACAGTATTCCCAAGTTCCATAAAATAATATTTGCAGGAGACTGTAACGGGAGAGTTGCAAGGGAAAAGAACAACATTGTGGGTCAATATGGAGAGGAGACTCACAATGACAATGGTAAAAGACTTAATAATATTTGCAAAGAGTATGAGATGAAAATTAATAACACTTTCTTCCAAAATAAGGATATTCACAAGTACACCTGGTACCAACATACAAAAAAACCTAAAATCTATAATAGACTTCTGTATAACCAAACAAAAAAGTCACTCAAATTACAAGATGTTAGAGTGAAATGGGGAATCCAATGTAGCAATCATTGTTTGGTAATTGCTAAAATATATATACCATTTACTTCAAATAGCACGGATAAAGAAGATAAAGATGGATTTGTCATGAAACCTACCAAATATAAATTAATCAGTCTCTTTGACGAAAGTACCGTGTATCTTTACAGAAAAAGACTTGAAGTTAAACTCTTGGTGAAGCACAGGGCAATAGAAAAATAATATGAACGCACAAAAGAATGCATTCACCAATATGCAGAGGAGGTTTTAGGTACTTGTAAATTAAAACCAAAACACTATTGGTGGGACACAAGTCTAGAAGAAAAGATTAAAAGGAAAAGAGAGCAGTATTTAAAATGGCTTAGTGACAAGAAAAATTAAACTAGATTACAGTACAAAACAACAAGTAGAGAAGTAAAACAAGAAGTGTTATCAAGGAGGTATAAATTGTGTCTGGATAAATGCAATTGTATAGAACAAGTCATAGCTAGAGCACAGAGATCAGAAGCCTGGAAAAGAATTAAATCTATTAAAACAAATGAAAAAAAAATTGTATTATCAAATATCAGCATCAATAAATGGAAAGAGTACTTTGGAAGACTGCTGCTAGAAAACAGAAGCTTCCAGTCAAACATGGAAATGAAATTTGAGCAAAGGACAGATCTAACAATTGAAGATTTAGAAAAAACGCTTAAGACCATGAAATCTAGTAAGTCACCTGGACCAGGAGATGTTCCAGCAGAACTACTGAAATATGGTCCCTATAAACTGCACCAAATCCTCAAACACATGTTTTCAATGTGCAACAATGGAGAAGATCCTCCTTAGGAGTGACAAATATCTTTCCTGACACTGATTCATAAGAAAGGATCTAGAGACAATGAAATAAACTACAGAGGATTAGCAGTTATTGGATCTATAGGTAGGCTGTATAGCAAAATAATCCAAAATAAAATAGAAGAGATAAAAGGAAAAATCAGAAAGGAACAATGTGGTTTTACTGCTGGTAGATTGGTCGTAGACAATATATTTACATTAAAACAACTTATAGAAAAGAGGAAAAGGAGGGGTAGGGAAGTTCATCTGGGTTTCATTGATCTTCAGAAGGCATAAGTCAAAGTACCAGTTGCTATAGTATGGGAAGAAATGGATGGACTTAAAATCAATGAGAACTTAATTGGAGCCACACAGACTCTGTTTAAGAACAACACCTCTCAAATTAAGATCTACAGTAGGCTCTCGGATCCATTCCCGATCAGTAAAGGTCTTCGTCAGGGCTGCTGTCTTTCCCCAACACTTTTTAAAATATATCTGCATCAAATTTTACAGCAGTGGGAGAAACAATGCAGAATAATGGGAATGACAATTGGGGAGGATAAATTATATACATTATATTTTGCTGATGACCAGGTAGTAATTGCAGTAGATATGGATGATTTGAGTTTCATAATCCGTACACTCTATGAACATTTTTTAAAAGCAGGACTTACTATGAACATGGAAAAATCTGAATACCTGGCAGTTGGGAATAATGAGATTGAAGATCTTCTGGAAAATGGAGAAAATATGAAAGGACTCTTTAACGGAAAGGGAAATAGCCAAGAAGAAATTGAGAGACGAATGAGCTTGGGGAGAAACGGAACATGAAGTATAAACTCTGACTTGTGGAACAAAACCACCACTAACATTACTAAAAGATGTCTTCTCCACACTAGTCAAGAGTGTTATGACGTACAGTTCAGAAGTTCGGGAAGTTGATAAAAGAACAAGAGGAAAGCTGTAGACCCTTGAAATAGACTACTGGCATCAAAGTTGCTGTTACAGCAGACGTGACAGAATCAGGAATGATGCAATAAGAAAGAAAATGGATGTAAAGAAATCTATCCTTGATGAAATAGAGAAAAAACAAATCATTTGGTTAGGTCACGTCATAAAAATGACAGACGAAACATGGCCAAAATGAGTCCTGCAATGGGTACTGACAGAAAGACAGAAGAGAGGAAGACCCAATCTTGCATGGCAGCTGAAAGTGCGAGAGGCTATGACGGCAAGAGAAACGCAGGAAGATCTATGGTCAAATAGAGGCATGGAAACTGAGAGCGGAGACATGGCAACAGCTGTAGAGCAACTTTTTATATATTTGCTTGTGAGTATTGTCTTTAGGGAAGAAGCAGCAGCATATGCATGGCCTCATTAGGTGTTTGCTTAAGGGTTTTATAAAGTTCATATATTTTTAAAAAGCTTTTTGTTGAAATTTTGATTATAAACTTGTGAATTAGTATATTCCAATATGGGAACAGTGGGACTGAATGACAAGGTGTAAATTATTTTTTTATTTCATATTATCAAGTTGACTGTAAACATGATCGCAGATCTTTATAGCTAGAAAACAATATATTGCAACATGATACATTTACTACTTTGGCATCTTCGTGTATATCAGATAAAAATAGTGGGGATGTACTTAATCAGAAAACAATTTCTTCTCGAGCCTAAACTAATAAAAAAGATAATATCAAGAGAAATAGTGAAGGAAGTCATTTTTGACATGGTTCTAAATGTCAAAGAGATAAATAAACATTACATTAAAAGAAAATACAGAAAAATATTGATTACAGTAGTGAAATTGTAAATTTGTGTTTGTCTTTTGAATTTTGTCAAAGCA